>MNPL01001996.1:0-27488 GCA_002081605.1 Tropilaelaps mercedesae
TATATATATATATATATATATATATATGGCAGTCTCTAAGCATGTACGATACAAACATGATTCATTTAACAAACATTTTGAATACATGCAGTTGGCTTACTTACCATAATCACTGTTGTCTTTATAAAGAGGCTCGGTAAATTGCATTTGATCGATTCCCGAATAGCAAAGCGTAAGCATCCGTAAAAGGTTTCTCGAAAGATGCCTCGCCGTAAGAACTGGTCCAAGACGATGGGCAAGCCACACGATACTTTCCGAAGCTACATCACTAATATTATAAGAGGATGAGTTGATATCTACCATGAGTTCACATGCAAACACGTAAACGTCAAAACGCCATTAGTTTATGATTGAGGCTTTCACATTGTATTGACAACTCCTAGTTTGTTGATTTTGTTTACTAACTAACCTTTAAAAACTCGAATTCGATAAGACATTTTTTTAGATTTATTTGTATACTCCTATGGGGACGCCACATCAAACATAAATTGGTGTCATAAAATACTTTTATATTAAATGCAAGGCTGTATTCTTTAATGCTGTAATTATATAGTCATGTGGACTGATCTATAAGGTAGTTGAAAGACAGGCCGCACACATATATTCCGCATGCCAAAAAATGAGCTGGCTCCGCTCATTAAGATAGACTCTTGGAAAACATTACGAGCTAACGTAGGTTTTAACATCAGAAAACTAAATTTATTGCTGAGCTAATTATAACGAGTATTAGAGCACATCCAACGCACTCATTCAAACAACACACAATAATAAAGCAATAAAGGAAAACATACATTGAAACACGGCAATCTAGTACCTTTCAGAGGAATCGTTTTCTTGAAACTGTTTGATGGGCCAGGTGTTGTTGTAGCCATTGCAGAATTCTGGAGCGATATTCTTTCTGCCCCATCCACTCTTGAATCCAACGAAAAAGCTGTTGTAGTTGATCCAAATGCAGAGGCACCTGACGGAGTCGGCTCGTCAGCGAAGGTGGCTTGAGTAATCGTCAAAAACCTTCCGCGTGTGGGTGATCCACTGTTATCTGTTACAGCACCGTATCAAAAAATACATTCTAAATTAAAAAAAAAACTATTACTGGCTACGAAAATTAGATGTATCAATTTTAAGTTTCCAGCATTAAGGTACTTTTTCGGTGAGATGCGAATGGTAGGAAAAAATCAACTTTTGCTACATGATTAAGCGGTTGAATGTACAAGTTCGAAAAACCTTTACCAATGGATGATCATTTAAGTACGTAGAATATATCTAATTGGTATTTGATAGACAACATGGCCTTCGAAAAGAATACGTATTGGGAGGTAACCAGATTGCATGTTTAAAAGCAACTTATACCAACGTACCCGAAGACACGATTTACACTGGTAAATGGTAGTCACTGATGAATTCTCTTTCGGGAAAATTGAAAATATAGTGCTTGTATGAACACAAGATTATTCATTCGCTTTAAAAACGCAAAAAGTATAAGTGAATCTAATAAATGTGTTTAATATATTATTTACCTTGTTTACCATCAGCTATTTCAGTGTCTTCCGCTTCGAATACAAAGATCTCCTCTGTTGTGAGATCTGTTGTTTCTCCGGCATTGTCATGCTCTTCAAAGCCGCACTGTTTAGTTTGACACTCTTTGAATGAAGCCATGGGTTTACCAAGACCCGAGTGTGGCTCACTAAGAGAAATAGTTTCTTTGTCTTTTTCGGGATGTGAGCGAACTGACGCCAACGTTGATTCAAGCTCTTCGAGTTCCGTCGAGTCAAGGTGTGACTGCTTCTTTGTTAATTTACACCTGACCACATGCCAATTCAGAATTATACTAATACGTTGGCAATGCTTGTTAAATGGTCCGTAATATGAGGTTATTTTTTCTCGTCATTAAGTTGCAACACAATAGAGAAACGTACGGGGTATTCACTGTTTTTTAGAATTTAAACACCTGCTTCTGGTCATCTATGCGGTGAATATGCAAACGCCTATCCGCCACTAATGAATGAATGGCGAATATCAAAGATACAGTATAAGCGCGTAAAAGCTACAGATGTTCAGAATATAAGACTCTGCCAGTCTCATATTCTGACAGACACAATATAAACGAAATCGGAAGCCAGATAAGTTATTTCCAGCAGCATACGACACACACCAACACATACTACCCTTCATTATGCTTGTGTCAATGCAGTTAGTCTCAAACGATGCGCAGACGATATACACAAGACGGTACCGAAAACAAGTTAGAGTAAGCCTATAATTGCAATGTCATCAATTTAGGAAAGTAAACTTTTACCCTCCACCAAGCGTGAGAGAAACGTACAAAGACTCGCGTCATATCAAGAAGGGTTCTTCTAGCAAGACAGCGCAGATATTAGTATAACGCAACGTGAGACACACTGTGCTTTTCATCCGTTGAGAAGAATATGAGCTCTCAAGTGGGATATCCAACGTGGAAATGCCCTCATATATATGCGGTTGCGTGATGACTACCATTTAAGATATTTTTTTCACAATTCCATCGCCTGACATACCTATGGGGTGTTGTGCCGCCAGCGTGCGTTGCGTGCGAGGGGTTAGGATTGCTGAGGGTGGCCAGAAGAGCAGATCGAGCTCCGCCAGAGGCATGGTTATGACAATTGCCCGCGCCGCGTTCGCCCGTTAGCCCATTCAAGGTCGAGTTGGAGTTTGAGTCTAGCTCTTCAAAGTCCCTGTACCCGCCAACTGCCTCGACGAGGACGGTCGCAAAGTGCTGCAGAAACGCCTGCAGGCCCAGCCGCACCATCAACTGGAGGACGAACGATCGGTGGTACAACTTAATGTGCTTCGCCGTTGCCACCTGTGAGGACAACAGGTTTAAACATGAATCTCAGACCTCAAACGCAACGAAATTATACCAGTAATAGGACGCCACATTGTTGTAAACTACTAATAAGATACCATATGGTTAAATATAAAATTGGAGTCCTTAATTGTTTCTTTGGGTATGAAAACTAAAGTTAGAATCCTCAACTGTAAAACAGAGAAAGACCAAACCTCTGGGTCAAAGGCTCGGATCAGGTCTTTGAGGAAGGCATCGACGGCCTCTTTGGGGCCGAGGGCGCGCGAGAGGGGCTCGAAGAGCTGCCATAGGGCCAGCACGCACGAGTCCGTCTGGCGGAAAAGTGTCGATAGGTGCAACAGCACAAGCTCCACCGACTCGCGATTCAGCTCCGCCAGCAGTCGCGGTAAGTGGCCGGATATACGAGAAATCTAACAACCAAGCGACATCATGTGAAAGGGTATATTATTCCTATTTGCACACGATAGTCCACTTTTTTTTACAAGAATAGAGATCAAAATAAACCAATTATTGAACGTTGTTTATAAATTGAGGCTAATATTACGTCGGAAACTAGCTCGAAAAATATTTTAGCCGTAAACAAGAAGCTATTAGGTAATGGGAAGAATTTCAGTTACTATTGGTTAAGACATTTTCCTGTGACTAAGAGATTCAGAACTTAGGACCGCTCGTCTAGACAAACTCACATGATTTTGCTCGACGCCTGGCAAAAGAACTCCGTCGGAAAAGGACGTCTGTGTCGTAGCAATAAAGTAGTAGAGACGGGCGAAGGCGGGCGGAAAACGAGCAGACGACGATTGGGGGCAGAGCAGAAAAGCGGGACGAGATGGCGGAAGTCCATCCACTCCAACCACAGGAAAAATTCCATCGGGAGGAAGTAACGATTGAATAAGACCGCGTAGATACCTACGCCATGATGGTGTAAAAAGATTGAAAGGAGTGCATCAAGAATATATGTTAAACTATATCCGTATTGTGTCAAGTTAGAAACAGTCTAATTTTAGCTCAAACTAAATTCACTACAGAATTTCTAAATAAGTACAATAAGCTAACTTTCTCTAGAAAATGAGCTGAAAAAGTATCCATACAAGCTGAACATATTTTGGTTGATCAAATGGATTACGCAAGTAACTGTTCGCAGGTCTTGGCACCAACTTTTCATTGCCTACCTGGGAGGGTGCGCCGTTTGTACCGCTCTTCGTAAAAAAATTGCTCTGTCCAATAAGGGCAGTTTACTGGACTGAACGTGATACACGGGCGTAAGACTCAGTTCAGCTAATAGGCAGCCCAGAAGTAAGGCATCATCATGCTGGCGCTTCTGACAAGCCTCCACCGTTTTCCTATAAAGGACGCGTGCGCATGCCCACGAAAAAATTATGCCATACATATATAGAGCCGTTTTCACATTAATAAGAGTAACTCGTTAGTAAAGAAACACTTCCATAATAGTTTTACCCCATTTACATAACTGGTGAGAAAAGGCAGATTAACGAAAGATCAATATATAGCTTCAAGAAGAAGCTTCCACTTGTGTCAAGGATAAGGTAAGCTTATTAAATCTATGAAGCAACATCTAAATGTATATCTTATATCTAGTCTCGTGTATTAGGCACCTACAAATTTCCACGTATTTTGTTATATCTGTATTCTACATTCACGTGTTCAGTATGAAGGATTAATACTCTAATTTCTCACATTTTCCGAGACGGCGACTCTTGATCTTTTTTCGACAGTAGCAATGATTTTTCGCCAATGTTCAGCAGTTGTTTCTGTCTAAACACAAACTGTGCTTCGATGTAGCCCAGTCTCGAAAACGGTTGAAAATCCCTTGGTAGGTGAATGGAGAGACATTCAGGCCGGGTAGACGTTGGTTCACGGGATACTGACCGCGACGTCCTAAACACAATGTATACAAGTGTGTTTAGTTATGCGAGTTTGATGATATGTGCCCTAAATTCTCTAAATATCTTTTTAATTAGTGGGTAGTTTAATGTTTTAATTAACTCCACCTACGTTGTATTAGCCAGTAACACTGTGTATGTCTAAATCAAGATTAAGAGGTGTTCCTAGAGGATTATTTGAACCTAAAAATGTAATTTACAATTTTGAATTGACGATTAAAATTAATTTTTTGACATTTTCAGTGAGCTACAATTATAGGAAGAAAAATTAATTTTTTATCCTTTTTTTTTATCCTTTCTATTTTTTTTTCTTTTTCGAACAAGGTGCAATATGCTATTCATTTTCCCATAAAGCGCAATAAAACTAGTTGGTTGAAAATAAGACCAAATCGCATTTTTCCCAGTGGCTTGGTACATTCGTATAAATTTGCGGCTGAAGCACGCACGTGGGTACACGGGCTCAATCCATACCGTAGCATATTTCCATTTATGGAGTCCATATTACGAAGTGCAAAAGACGTTACCGTGGACATTAAATATTGGTTGATGATCCGGCCTGCAAAAGTTTAGACCATCGAGCCGCAGAGTACTCAAAGTAATTTCGTTTCGCTAACCTGAACAATCTTCTATTTGTTCCGCTTTGCTGCTGCGGGGCTTGGCTCTCGGTTTGTATTTGTTGATCGAGGAGTGCAGATGACGAGGTGCTACCACTGGAGGGCAAATTGACATGATCTTCTCGCAACACTGATTTGTTGTTAGGACGATTTTCTTGTCCACTGTCGGTCCTACGGCCGTGTACCGATCGGCCCCGGCGTTGGTGACGCAACGCGGGATTACGCAACACCGAAGATGTGGAAAACTGCAAAAATTTTGACCAACACGAGCATCAAGCGTCACAAAGCCTAGTGCTGCAGGGTCACATTTTTAGAACCGTAAAAGCTCACCTTTCAAGTGCTTCAACCTAAATGCTAAGGCTAGCTTTAAACAAATCACTATTTCGATTAAAAAAGCAACATATCTTGTAAGAGAGTTAAAACTCAATGAACAAACGTCTAGTATGAGAAGTGACTCCAGTTGTAAGATAGCTTCGTTTGATTAGATAACTATTTTAGACAATGCGTGTGATGTAGGAAAGCCGTAGACCGACTTACTTTTGGTGGTCGATTGGCACCAGCTCTGCGCCTCGGAGGATGAGGGAGGCTAAACAGTTGGCTAACTCCTCCAGCCAGAAGGCATGTATGGTTGTCTACTAAAGGAAGGCTGAGATTCTTTGCCTTAATGGCTGCGGCGCCCGTTAACTGCAATTTACGTAGTTATATTCAATTGTCGAGTCAGGAATTTCACTGTACACGACCGTATATACGTAGGTCTACAACAAAGGGCATGGAATGCGCACATATGATAACTAGGCTTAAGGATCCAACTATTTTTGGCACGGTTCCACTAATATAACCTTGGCCAGGACCCAACAGAAATATTCAATCGTGCTCCGCAGTTTTTACTTGAACTAAATCGTTGATTAATTTATACAGAGGAAAACTCTTTTAAGAGGGAAGGCGAAATATTAAACTCACCATGGCAATGCTAGAAGACACAATATCAAACATCGAAACAAGCATATTCAGCGTCTTAAAAATTAGTTTTATTATGAACCCAATGTTCTATTGGTGAGAAGGTGAGAATGCAGTGCAATACAATTATGCTTGACAGTTGTAAACGCAAAATACGTCACTATATTTAAATTTAGTCACAGGCAACAGGTCATTACGCGATGTTGTACAGGTATAACCTTGAAGAAAATCAGCTTTCGCTAAATCTTAATTAGCGAAAATATATGTTTCTATACATATTTCGTTGTTCACTTAATATAAGCATAAACAATCGGCACTGAGAGGTTTCAGGCCTACAATACAAGCAACAATGCTACTAACCTTGTAGCCAAAGGTGATATCAATCCAGTGGTGTAGATGCTCAGCGACATATTGGCTCTCTAAAATATTCATGTGTTTGACGATGAAGTCTTCAGGTCCATCGGCCCACGATGGAAGTTCAAGGTCTGGCAGGTCCGAATGCAATGAGCGGAATATAGATGGGTCAGTAAAAAACTCTGGGATGCTCTCATTGGGCGACCATTCCTGAAGTCGTTGAACTGAAGCGGGATATTCGGCCGGCACCCATTTTTGTCGTACGTGCGCACACAGCACCTCTTTAGTGAAGCGCCGGGCCTGGCCGATTATTTGCATTGTTATGATAACGTTAGTACCAAATAGTGCAGTTACAAGTTAACACTCTGAATAATAGTTATTTCACAAGCAAAATCATTTTTTGTATAGTTTCAAGCTCCACAACGCAATAAATGAACATTCTTTATTATTGGTAACAGTGGTTATTATTACCATCATCATTATCTTTAGCGGTAGACTGTATGTATCTAACGTGCTCTTTTTTCGTTAGAACCTGTACAGGGGATCGTCGTCAGCATACAGGAGCATACATCTTCGACAGACATGCCTACTTAAGCCAGTCTCACGGACAGCCATATGCGTATCACATACCCGAAGTCTAACCAAAAGCGAACAAAGCCCGGAAATTACTCATATGTGAATATGATTTGCAAAATTTCTCTACTATTGGTACCTTATAGACGTAATATGTTATATCTGAGAGAATCTCGGAGATGTGATGAGGTACTCGAACTGCTCGTTCCATTTGCTGCATTACTACCCCGCCTTCGACGCTCTGTTGAGCGAGACTAAGAGCACTCTCGTACGTCACATCTAACTGCCGATCGCCTCTGGTCAAACGAAATTTAGACTTGGATAGATCGCGAAAGTTTACGCCATCAGGAGAGGAAAAGTCCGTTACCCACGGAAGCACGGGGTGGTAATGGGGGTTATTTAAACACCGTCCGCTTAACTGAAAGCAGAAATAGATACATTGAATATACAGTTATAGCCGCTGAGTAGAAACAAAGAGTACGCTCTGAGAGTGGCTTTAGGTTATCGAATTCGTCTGATCGGTATTGTCTAGTATAATCGATAAGGTCTAGAACAAGGCACTCCAATTTAAATGAAGTATAGGCCTAATTTTTTTGTTCTTCAATCACTTATTCGTTTCCGCATTAATGAGTTCGCAATGTGTTCTCGTTTATACTCTACAGGCTACCAGAATGTTCTACGGTTTTTCAAACAAGCTTAAAAATCAGACCTTCTTTCAAACAAGTTTAAAAATGAGCACTACAAACATTTTTGTAAGTGTGCATTTGCTTAAAACTGATAGCTAATAAGACACCATACCTTATTTAACAACATTAGATATTCGAAGTTCCCTATATCTCCTTCAATCCATGCATTCATTCCTTGCTCTAAAGACAATTCTCTCTTCGAGCTTGGTTCTGCGAGAAGGCGCAAGCGGGTGGAACAAAGCTCGTCGAATTTTTCCACTGAGATAGCATTCTTCACAATACCACTGTGCCATCTTGGGCGAAGCTAGAAGGAAAAGCAGCGTTAGGATGCCTAATATTATGCTAAACCAAACTATACATCGCTCACAAAATATAGTATGATATGAAAGTTCTAACACTTGACCCCAAAGCCGATATTTAAAATGCTTTTTCTTCATCTCTGAATCTTAGATTCTTTTTTTATCGAAGAGAATCATCAAAATTTGTATCCAATCTATAAAAACTAGGATAGATAAAACAGAGCTGAAGTGAAAATGCCGATGAACACAGCAGTCATATTAGAATATGTCATACAACTAAGTAGCATTAGGCGTTTGCAAGTATACAATACAGTAGTAAACAAAAAATGACAGATAAAGCATAGGTAAAACTTCCTGAAACGAAACCTACGCACCAATAACCACAGACTTTCCGTAATATAAAAGTCCTCAAGGGTCAATTCTCCAATGTCGATATCAGCTTCGCCAATAAACGCGAGTATTTCAGCCAGTTGATAAGCCATGAACAGGCCTCGAGCAGGCGAGCGATGCATCACAGCTGGTGAAAAGCGTGGCAGATGGACCAGCGAATGCGGTAAATGCGGAGACAGCAATACAAAAGCAGAGGACGTCTCCACTAAGGCCCAGAGCGGATGAATGCCTGGATGGGCTGCTGGTGACTCTGTAAACGTTAGAAGCACTGTAAACGGCAAAATCACTGGATTCCCACTGACTGTAGGTTATGTTGTATGATAGTGGGGTACAGTATTAGCTTTATATGTTAAAACTAAGGATAACAAAATTATTATTGATATTGTTAGCGTTATTGTTAGCGTCTTCTAGCGAATTGTCTTGACTAAACGGCCAATGTTGAAAATATTTACCGTCGTCTTTTGGCGCCTTAGGCGAAAGCTTTGCGTTATCACAGCAGGTTATAACTCTACAGTTGTATAATTTGTCTAGAATAGAGGCCAGCCGGTCTGTAAAACTCTGAAACGAAAGAAATTGGCGACATGTTATGCCTATCATATTGTTTTGTTTATAACAAAAAGTTTGATCTAGTTACGTTCAGATTTCAGGGTGAATCTTCCTGCCTTCACAAGTTAGGTTTAGAGATAAGCTAAGCTACTTGACTTACTTTTTCCGACCGTGCGCAACCCTGTTTTATTCAGAAACGAATGAAGGAATAAAGATATAGGGCTGCAGGCTGGGCGTTAAGGACACGTATGTGCACTTGGATAACGCTACATTGTGCCGCAATTTCACTTTCATCGCGTTAAAATATGAATATGCGTCGATCAAAAACTGCTTGATTTCGCAAGAACACATGAATGTGTCGCACGCTAAGTGCGGTTAAAAATGGCTAAGGATTACTATTGAATTTAATTATTAATCATTCCAAGTTAGCGCATACCTTCTGGCTAATGCACGATGCATATTTGATTATACACATTCGTTCGCAATTTACTTCCATAACATCTACGGTTTCTACGCAAATATATGATGATATTGTCAAGAATTGCACTAGAAATTACCAACTCCTTCCAAGCACCAAATACTATGTTAATAATGCAATGGTTAGAGGGGTGGATTGTACATGCAGTACAAATATATATGTAAATCAGTACATAGTTATATAGTACTATGTAAATACAACAACCTTTATATAGCTGGCATACCTCAAAATCTTCAGGCTGAGGCAGGTTGTCCTCCAGAGAGTCCCCATTAGCGTCTGCCCACAAATTCAAGAAGTTCGCTTCATTGATGGCTTGAAGCACTTCAAAAATGCTTCTCGAGCTTGTTTGCATTTTTTGTATCCGAATGGGCTTCTTACAAACGTAGAGGTCGTTGCGCTTCTCCAGTATGTCCACCTTAATAGAGTGAAAGCAACGCAATGGGGTTGATGGTTGTGGTGACATAAGATTTCCTTTTTTATCGTATATATAATAAGTGCACTCCTGTACAAGCCACTATAGCAGTTCTGAGCACATCTAAAGCAAAAATGGACGACAATAAGGTTCTGCATTTAACAGTGCAACGTTTGTTTCCTCACGTGTTTCTAACGGTAGAGTAAAGCAGTTCGAATAAAGGGTATATATTATTGGTATAAGATGTCTACTTGGGATCGATATTCACTCCCGTCATTTACCCTGTTCCTAAGGAATTCGTATACGAGTTTAAAAAAAAAAGTCAAGAAAACGAATCAACACAGACAGCCAAAAATTCACCGAACTTAAATGAACGCAAACGTACTACATTTAGTTAATTAAGTAGATACAGACTCAATAACCTATGATATTCATTCAGAAGCGTTTACCAATTAGAAAGGTAACTACTTCGGGTACAAAAATAAAAAAGTTCAAATAATGACCAAATTTATGATGAACAAGAAAAAAGCTAATGTTATTACGCACCGACCGTACATCTGATCAGGCACTGCGGTGCCACACTCCATCTACCCTGTTCTTGGGTTATCTGTGCGATGCTTACTTTTCTCTCGCATTTAAAATTGTCGAATAAGTATGTACCTTTGTCTTAGTTGCCCTATTTCCAGTTGTTCATCTTATATGACAATATGCAAAAATGCTTCTATATTATTGTAGTAATGGAGAAAAATAAGCTATTGGTTTGTTTTATAAACAAAACAATTAACTCCGCCGTGTGTATTTTCAAATCGATTAGCAAAAGCCTACTTATCCTTACTAATAAAAACTGTCGTAGCAAATTCGTCCCAAATGTTTGAGGGATATGGATACTAATAACCCTTTAATATTACAGTTTTACTCACGTTGATGTTGTAAATCAAAAGAGAATAATAAAAATCCAGAGAACCAATTTTAACCTAGCCGTTCGCTTTCATTTAATGTGGAATTCTGCGATTAAATGCTCAAACTGTGCTCATGTAGTTCTCTATAATGATACCAAAGTGTGTGTATCAATGCTTCGCAAACCTGAACAAAGGTGAAACCCAGTGGTAGATGTTGCTTTTCCTGGAACATCAGGGCACCCATTTCGGTGTCCGGAAGGTTCAACGACGGGCATTGAGGAGGAAGACAAACCGACGAAAGCACAGTTGCTAACCACTCGTTCGTCACCTAAAGCAAAACAACATAAACCTAGGATAGTCGCTATAATGAAGAGGTGTACAATACATAAACGATAATAGAATAATAAGAATAATAAGGAAAGCGTCCAGGTATGTTTCGACTTATTTTGGCTGGATAGTGAACAATCGTTAATTCTAATTATTGCCGTGATTGAATATTCACATAAGCGACATGTTAGTAAATACGGTTTATATGTAAGAGTGGTCATTATTATTACTTACAATGAATTTGAATTGAGTATCACTGAGCTGGAGAATATGGCTGTGCTTAACTCCAAAGAGTCTGTGGAGTTCTGTCGTCTCCGACATCGCCTGTAACCATCAAGAAATCTCGATTTTATTTTTTGAGCGTTAGAATTTTCTCGCTCTTGTTAGAGAGAAGAATCCTCACGCAAACCCCAAAAAATTTCTATATTTCATGAATAACAGACTGTATCCTAGCAGTTGACGAACCAAGATACATTCAAGTTTCTGTTCTTGCATAGAAGTGAATATAAACTGAGCATATCGGAACGAAGAGGTAAACCCAAGGGGGTAGCACCTCTTATACCTTGTTAAGTAAGTTAGCGAAATTTTCCTTATGGAGCAGATGCATGATACCATATGTGACTGCCTTATTCATCTTTTTTAAGTCCATACTAAGCTTATACTTATTCATGCTCCTCCTGAATTACCAAACCAAGGCGTACCTGTCAGCCTTTGCTCTTAAACTCTTATATCACCTATTCTTTTGAAGTGTCCTACACACTGACGGAACTTGCAAAGTTGGTAAAATTTTAGCTATTTATGATACCCTTCAAATTGTATTCACAACTAAAGGTGGGACACAGGTAGAAAACAAGGTCTTCTACTCATCTAGAGAAACTTTTACAGCCTGAGTTCGTCACCAGTTTTTTTCAAGTAGAACAACCTTGTATTAGAGTGTTAATAGATTATCTGAAATTTAATATGATTTAGTAGTATTTAACGGAGTATTTAATAATATATAGAAGTGCTTCAGACTTTTTATGTTTACTAAACTCCAAATTTAAAAGAAAATCAGAATTGCATATGATGACCAACCGTGAGGTGCTGACATCACTATCTAGCAGTATATGCATGTTAGCAGTATAGACATATGTAGTATCGATAGTTCATATCTCGCAGACTTCAACTTCATGCGCTGCTGGTCTTTACTACATATAAATCAATATTTAAGAGGCTAAAGCTAACTTCCTGTCAGCGTCCTAGCCTCGTGGCAAATCCATAACAATATTTGATTTTTAGCCAGAATACGTATACTCAATGTTATATTCTTTGAATACATGCAAGGTAACCTCACAGCGTTTTCAATAAAGCCTTTGTATATCTCTTTTATCTCTCAGTGCCTGAGCAGCTGGTATAATTCGATCAGCTGTTATCTAACTGTAATGCTCAGGTGCGTGTAGGAAAGTGTTCGTTGGTCTAAATTTCCATACTGGCGCCACTCTACAAGGTGAATACGACACTTGCTTCCGCAGTATTTATACTCTTGGACTTAATTAACTTATTTTCCGTTTCCTTCTTCAAACGATCACTTTACACAGCATGATTATGTATGTGACTGCTATTTACACGGAGAAACTCCTAATTTTGGGGGAGTTCAGTGTGCCTGGCTGTCAGCCTATGGTCAGTATATCGTAGGACAAGATAAACTAGATCCCCGCAAAGGCAAGTGCCACTGCACCGCACTGTTGGGTTATTACTCATATTTTGGTTATTCAGACTATGTGCCGACCTTCACTATTGTCGTCTGCGGGGTCCTCTCTTTCAGATCCCGTTTCATAACATCATCAGACAACTGAGGGTGTCTGTCAGTCAATACGTTCCATAGCATATCCAGGTAAGCGAAGTTCTGTTTTTTAAATTAGCCGTCACCTAGACACCTACTAAAGAATCTACATCCTCACATTTATATCGTTGTACTATTTAGTTAAACAAACAACATTAGGTGTAGATGCTTACTTGTTGTCTCCTACGAATATACTATAATAGTATCTTCGCTCCAGATGCCTCCTACTACGAATTCCCGCGGAAGCTGAGTTTCTCTGCACTAATTGCCCGAAGCAATGCGCATATGAGCAGCGCTTGAGTTGTGGTGAAAGGGCAAAGTTGAAGGTCCGTGCAGCGATCTTACCGACATTTAGATCTAATGCTTCCACCCTTGCGTTCACTGGCCGTCAACCAAGCACAATAACTGGAAGCTACTGTGATCGCCAGTGTCGTCAAGTTTAGGATAGCGGAAACGTTACTACTGACAACAGGCCCTTACACGGTAACGCATATTCAAGTCGCTATAGAAAAGAAGACATACATTTCACTCTTATAGGGAGTTTTGTGCCTTATTCCGTTTATGGAATGTCGACTTGAATGAAGTAGAGTTGTTCTCAGAGTAGTTGGCTGTCATCGTTGACCACTTTTCTGCTTCAACCAATTGGTCAAAATTCTACCGTGTGTTGACTGACAGAACTTTTTTATTCTAATTTGAACTGTGTTTACCGGCGGCCGAATCACGGTTAAATGCCAAACATATTATTGGTGAGAAAGTTGTGTACTGCCGCGTGGAAACGATCCTAACACAACCCTTTAAAGTACAAAAGTTCAGTTCGCAATGACGGGGGCTGCTTAGACGAGAAGAGGTCTAGCACTGTGTTGCGTTAGTTGGTCCGTTCATCATTACAGACAAAGAAAATACAGCCGATGGCGATCTTATCATGTAATTACTAAGCATACATGTAAAATGGAGAGGACCCTCTAGTGCGATAGCCTTTGACTTCGCGCGTTCTCTCCTTTCCTCCCTTTGAACTCTTGACGCGTATCAGAGCATAAAACGGTTATCATTGTGGAGCGTTCAGTCGGATAGAGCGTAACAAAGCAAAGGGGAGAAAGAGATAGGAGCAGACTTCACTCGAGCAGGCGGCGACTGAGTATAGAATTTTGCCTGTGAGAGTGGTGGACGTGTTTGGGCGATGAAACAGTGGCACTGCGAATTTCGCGGTGCTGCAGTAGGCTTTTTGGAGTACTGTTGCAAGTGGGGCTGATTCCAGAAATAGGTGGTACTTGACTGCGACGCTGTGAGTTCAGCAATAGGCAGTAATTTATCGGCAGAAGATATTGTTGTTGCATCGAGTGCAAATTGTGCATACAAAAAAGATAAGCTTTAGCGGGTAGATTGCACCAACTGCTGGCAAAAGATTTCCGTAGATGCTGTACTTTGCAACGGCAGGAACGCTGTTGAACGTTACTTGCGGTGGTACCTCATTCAAGCTCATTTCTTTTTTTCGCAACAAGAGCACTACGATTCTAGGTTTTCATGGTGGTGATGCTCGAGGAAGAATTGTTACAAGTGATGTTTACCGTATGTTTACTGCCTGCTCCATTCTTGTTACTACCTATTGACGACAGTGAGTACTCTGTTTCGCTACTGCTACTGTCGCGCCGCACAAGCCATTCCGATTAAATTTAATTATAAAAAACGTGCAGTCAAAGGAAGTGCTATCACTTACTGTGCCCTGAAGATGGCATTGCCATACCAACATTAGTTTAAAACTGCGATTGTTTGTGGGAAAAGGATATCAATGAGTACACTACTACGATAGCAACAACAACAGCATAAGTTGCGCGAGAATCGCGTATACAAACTTGCGGATTGGGGAATACGGAATAATTTGTGGAAGATTGAAAAAGTTGTTTGTAGCACAGGTGAGTAAAAAGCTTCTTTAATGACAATCACTTGTGTATGCATATCAGAGAAATAAAATAAAAGCGAACCCGAAATGAAAGCGAATAATCAATATTGGTATCTTGCTACAATACACAATTTTTTTTCGGAATCACACAAGAAAGATTTCGTTTTAACCAGTTTCGCTAAATATTTTAAACGCATATAGGTTAGCGTTATGATCTTTACGTAGTGACTTCTATCCAAACATTTTTTTTGGTTAGGAACAACCTTTGACATGAAGACAGTTGTAATAGCTGCTGACAATTTTTTTCTACTTTGACAATAATCATAAGGAAAATTAAATTTATGATTGCAGTAGGTGAGCGGCTAAGCGGGAGCCGAACAGGAAAATGTAGGAAGAGGCCAAAGCGAGTCATGGTCTTAAGCCAATAAGAATGATTTTATGATTATTTTAATGAAATGCTGGTGAATGCTGAATGTCCTATAATAATGAAGAACACCGCTGTAGATTTAGTGCTATATAGGACCTGCTTGTACATGTTGACGGCGTATTCGCGGCTCTCCTAGTGCTACAAGTGGTAGTACTTGTAAATTGTTTCATTCTTTGATTGTGGTCTATTGTGCTGCAGATATTATGAAACATAACTTTATGCTAATGTAAGAGACCGCTAAGTTTCGACTAGCTTAACCTCGAATATCGCTTTAGAATAGTGCTGCCATAAGAACGTTTATTAGAATTAACATATCAACATCGAATCAAACGCCTTTTGCAATAGCTAGTCAGACTGATATTTCGAAACTTGGGACAAATCTTCATCTGACCTGTTCATGGCTATATGAGCTCTGTAGGATTTAGAGAATCCTCCGGGCTATATACAGAAATTTCACAAGGCATTCGTGTTTATATGCGTTGATTTTTGACTGGAGGCAAAAGCGAAAAAACCCGGTTTAGAACATTTATCTGACCTCAATCGGCCAGTACAGCAAGTGCAACAAAAAGTTCGACAATCGGATGAACGTGCGAAAATACTCCATTAATTGGCTCCTTTAGGATCGCCTTGCGTTATAGATTGCGAAATTCAGCGATTTGTTCATTGCTCTAGCAGCCAAAATCGAGTGAATTTATTCGTACTTCAAGATGCGACGATCTTATAGAATCACTTTGTACCGTTCACAGCACCTAGGTCGCTTAGAAAGGTCCGGCATTGAACAACAATTTTCTTTTAGGCGAGAAGTTATCTTCAATTCAGGAAAAAATATTTTTAGTCAGCAAGGTATTCAGGCGTAGTTTTACACTAAAACTTTTAATATCGGCAATGAATTGAAATAATTAGACTAATTCTTCCTCGAGTTGAAATACATGGCTGCTTTATGAGCGGTCGTGATTCTCGTTTTCAGTCTCGCTCACTAAAGCCTTTTAATGGCTGAATATCTGTGTTCGTTTTTTACCGGGTATTTCCACTGTAAATGAGGCTTTTATATTGTGCGTGATAAGATTTTTTCCAAAAAATGCAGTTGTTTTTCACCTCCACAATCTTGTTTTATTTATAAAACAAAATTTTATTTATATGACTTGAAAACTGCTAAAGAACTAGTTTTATCAGGAGACTTTTCAACGGATGGATACGTTACATTATACAGAATGTTATAGAGACAAAAATTGCCAAAAATAATGATATTGTAGAATGATTTACCATGTAGAATATTGTGTAACTGTCGATTGGAATCATAGTCTAATTTACTTCGTGACATCGTTGTAACTGCCAACGTTGTTCTTTTGACGAAGCGTGGTTTAGAGAGATTTCTAATTTACTTTGTGGGGAATCCTAAGATTACTGTCCAACCGTCATTTGGCTAAAGCAATATGCGGTTGGCTTGAGCCTTCGTGATTTGATCCGCCGGTTTTTGCAATAAATGGTGAAGAAGAACTGGAGAGACGTGTGACTGGGGCAGCTGGACGTGACAATGGCCGTATATCTGGCTGGAGCTGTATACCTGGCTTGGGCGATACCTCGATCAAATCAAGATATACGACTTTTGGGATGGTGTAGGTAGATATATGTAGTAAATATGCATCGATATCGAGGAAGGTTCGAGATTTTATTCATATTAATCTCATGGTAGTAATCCGAATTTCTAGTCTTAGAGTATCCGTTGGCCAACTGTTCGTGGCTGTCATAGCAGGTACACTTGCAAGGTCCATAACACTATCTAGTAGATCCCAGCCCAACATCAATAATATGCTCTTTTATATATATATATATCGTATAATTGTCGATCAGTCATATATATATACACATATTTATATATATGAGATGCTAATAACGGTAATTTAGATGAGATTTTAGTTGACTATTTCAGTGAGAAAGCTGTCGTGGCTTGTTCTTAATGGTTTGATTCTAGCGGTGTTTCTCACTTTGCTTCGAGATTCGCTTAATAATATATAAAGGCTTTTTAGCTTGTGTAGCATGCAATTGTAGTATGCGATTGTAGTATGCTAAAAAACGAGAAATGCGTTGACGAAACAAAGTAAAAACTGTGGACAACGAAAGTCGGAGATGTAGGTTGAGCAGAATATTCAGAGCAGTTGTTTGGAATGAATTATATAAGTCCGTATAGTGATATGAATTGATGTTCAAACTAAAACAACGATGCTTCAGCTTATGCACTGTACTGTTTCTACTTTATAGTATCTACCATTATTATTTTAGATCGTTATTTCTGGTGTATCGTAGTCAAGTTAATTACTAATCATAATGGTTATTACAAGTATAGTTCATAGAAAGGTTTACACGAAGAAAAGCGAAAAAAGGTATTGCAAATATACCCTGCAAGTATTTCTAAATTGTTATGTTCAATGTAAGCTATTTAGTGTTCACTAATATTTTACACTCTAGCACACAACTAGTTTACAATCGTTCGGTAATATGCGCACTTTCCTAAGTCTTTTTTTTAGATATAATTGAATCGGATTAGTACATGCGGCGAATTTATAGCTGAGTTTCGTTTAAAAGTGGTTACTTGTAATTTAAATCATTTTTCGAGCAACAAAATCCTTTAAAAACCAGTACTCTTTAAACACCTTATACATATAACTGAAGTTCGAATGATTTTACAGCATACGCGTCTTTAGTCAAAAACATTTTGTGGCAACAAGATGTTGAGCGGTCACTGGAAGAGTAACTATCGGAATTTCAAATGTTGTGTTATTCATATTTTTGTGACAATGGTGGCAAGCTACCGCTGAAAAAACATGCAGTTTAATTAAAATTCATTAGCTTTATGAACAAATCTGCAATTACAAAGACTACATCGATTCGCACGTGCCCTGTGAGAGTTGAACCGTTTAACCCTTGAGAGGTTGTAAGTGGAACGCTATTATAGTTAAGTAACTCAGGTTAATGTAGAATTCCTTGATAAATAACTTTTATTACGACACATAAAGAGACACTTTTGTTCTATTTTAGTGTGAGCTTAATATTATTGTTGTTAGCTTTTACGTCTTTCAGTGCCAGGGTCGGTGGGGTTTTTAGTCATTGGTCCTGGCGCTAAGTCTTTTGATGTCCAAGGTGACGTTTGATGAAACACAAACTAGCTTGTTCCAGCTGGAAATCACGGAGGATACGTACAAAACAATAGCGTATTACAGTAAACCATTGTAGACAGTTGCAGTGTATTTCGCCATATAGCGATGCAATTTTTGCGTGAGGTTTGGTTGTTATATCTAATTGACTTGGATCAATCAATCAGAAAATTCTTTAAAAGGAATATTATTATCTAGTTTGCGCATTTTCTCTAAACTCTAGGGATTCAGCAGATAAGCTATTAGTATTATTAGTACAATCGTTCACAACCGTGCACCTGAAAGTAGACCGCAGCTTAAAATCAGGTTTTCATTGTTTTTGTATTTCTCTACATAAGACTTGCTTTTTCAGGCTTTACTACTCGATGGATACTGTAGACTATTGGTTTTTTTAGAATACATTCGAGAAACGCTAATTTATGGAGCTCGAAGGAGTAATGATTTTATTTTTTTTTCGAAGTAAGCAATGTTCGAAGATTACGGTAACTCATAAGAACAACCACACTTGTCGATTCTTCTCTCATCGTGTTCTATTTTTTATATTAAGTAAAATGTTTGAGCAAAAATATCGACGTAGGGTAAATTATTTTATTATTACATAACCACAATTTCGTAATTTGTAAAACCTTCAGCTTTAACAGTTGAGTGTTTAATCAAATTTTAACCTAACATCGTTAATAGTACATGTGTACAGAATATGCCTCTATATGCAGGTAAAAAAAGATCAGTTTTCAGCCTTTTTGTTTGTTTGCAGCAAGTAGTTAAATGTTTGGCGATAGCCTAATAATTGCAACCGATCAAGTACTTCTTTGAATTAAATTATGTGCAAGGACGTAAGAGAGTGCTCAGCAGTATGCGGTTTTGGCAAATACCTGCGATTTGCCACACCTGACACTTTGACTGTGTCAGTCTCTTCGAACATGTAACATCTTCGTTATTTTGCTGTCACCATCAGTGGAACGTGCAAGATTAAGACCAGCATTTCGTTTTCGACATTTCCTAATTGACAATAATTTGTCAATTGAATTGTACCCCTTTTATATTTTAATCAACGCACTCTTTTATACACAACCGACGCAAGCACCGACTGTAGTCGGGCCTCACCAGCAACAGTAAGCTCTTCAGCTAAAGTCAATGTAGAAGCAAGCAACTGGACTCCCTCTACAGCGAGCAATACTTGTGACAATGACATTGTCCACTAAACAAACGGGTAAAACTGGAATAGTTTCGTGGTGTCACCCCAAGCACCATTTATACCATTTCACAGATACGCACATAGACCACACATACATACTAATGTGCAAATAAACACATCTCGTGCTACCTTATTAACATATTATCATAAAAGTAATGTGGCAAGGCTTTGATATTCATATCACACAAGTTCGTCCGCTTGGCACTCCGTTCTGCGTGAGCCGAGGGATGCACACGAATAGATTGGCATATTACTCCACGTGGGCCGATGACGCTCCAACCAGTGCTAGGGCCCTGGTGTCTCATCGTGAGCGTCTCGAATTTGACGGCACTAATGACAACAGTGACGGAACAAAATATGTTTAGGAGGGTAACGAAAGGAGAAATTTCCTTTGTGACGTAAACGTAAACGTAGAGTAATAATATGATCATCAAAGAAAAATAATAGGAAAGAAGCATTTTTTCGAATCAATGATGATGTTTTATTCTCTTGTAAAACTATTATCTCAGACAACACAATGTGGGAAAGCCACAGGCTACCCCCAAAGAGACTGCGATTTAAATGTTCCTTGTTTTAGCGTAATAAACGTATAGTGGTTGCTTATTGAAATTCTTTGATTTGTCAGATAAAAGCTTTAGTTGTTCGCTGTGTACATTATTGGCGCTTTTTGTTTATTAATCCAGTTTTGTTAGGCTAATCGAATGGGGAGGCAATATTTAGCATGTAGAGCCTAATAATATCGCAAGTTACCCGCCGTTTAATCGTGAAAGGCATCCGATTCAATTCCCAGTCAGAAATTAAAAGACGAACTTAGATATATGACTGAAATTCATTTTATCCTGTAGCAAGTAAAGTACCATGATTTGAAGCCGGTAATTAGGCTTTAGCAGAGACTTCGAGATGACCTAGTTACCTACCTAGTGGGAAGAAAATAAATAGCTAAGATTTCATATTTAGAGCTGTAGATCTTGCCTAATACCTAAAGGAATGTAGAGCACGGTCTTGCTATTTAAAATTGAATAACTAGGCCCTCGCGATAATGTTGATCGTAAAATTAAGACCCAATTTCCAACGATGAGATCCTATTCATATTCGACTATTGCACTTGCTGCAAGATAAATAGTATTGCTGGTTACCATCTATGTTCGGCTTCCTCGGTTAGAATAAATCGGATACAATGATAAGATATCTAAAACCGGGTTTTTGGTCTAGTAAATATGATTGTAGTACCTAAAAGGAATCAAAATTAAATTAAAATGCTCCACCATTCCCTTGTCGCTATCACCAAACGTTTACTATTATTCATTATAACATTTTCAAACAAGAGAAACTCTTTCCGAAAGAAACCTCCCTAGCCAAAGCTCAGTCGGAGTCTTTTCAACATTTTTATTCCATGATGTGGAAATTAGTGTTACTTGTATTCAGGCGAATTTTATACTTGTAACCAAAAGTGTCGAGTAGCCACTAAAGCGCTTGGCACTATTTTGTCTGTTTACGAAATATCAAAATTATCTTTGTTATTATTATTTTAGAAGGGTTATACGAACTTCGAACATTAATATAGTATAATTTTGTACTATTTCATACGATAGAGGTATGTACCTGTATACTTCTACGCAACTTTTGCAGATTACGCAGTCGGTATAATTTTTTCAACGGAGTTTTCAACGGATACTCTGAAATATTAGTTTTGAACGAAGAAGGCTAGAAACGGGTTCGTGTTTTTTGACATCTGTGTAATTAACAATTAAGTGGACAATTTTATTTAGATCAGTTCCGCGAAATGCACATTTTGAAATAGTCTGAACCATATGCTAGTATGGTAGGGGGTTAATGTGAATTGCTGAAGCGAAAACAGTAGAACCGTTAGATTAGACTATAGGCGGCTATACTACTTGTAAAGTATTCCCTAGTCAATAAATTAGAACGCACCGATCCAGCGCGCTGTATTTTTTGGCATCAAAAACTTCTAGTTAAAACTGCACGTTATGTGGTTGTCTTATTTGATATTAGCGAGAAAGAATAAAGGTGAAGCCTATACAAAGAACGTGCTTGGTAATCCAAGTCTGACAATCTTAATGCATACGAACTTATTTTTATTGTTTTCTGTTTATATCAGTTTAAGCATAGTGCTTTTAAAAGTATATTGCCTACACTTTTTCCTTCAATGCATAACAGCATAGTTTCGCTCCACCTTGCAAACCTTAAAAATGTGGCTTGTATCGAACGTGTTCTGTCTGTGGCACCAGGTGGAGGGATTACAAAGCCACAATGAGATCATCGAAAGGGACCACCATGTCGACTGCAATTGGGGTTGTGCTGGTGACCTTGGCAGGCCTTTCAACTGCCGATGACAGTGGAAACAGGTGAGAAAGAGTATTTAGTGACTATTGCAAATGCAGTTCAGAACGAAATTTTTATTTGAATCCATGGCTCTATTTATGAATGAGCTTTGGGGTGACGGAATGGTGAAACGACGAGGTTCGTATCCTAACAAAATAAAAGTTTATTAAATTAAAAATTTATTGATTTCTTTAAAAAACCGATTGAATGTCGTAGTGGCAAACCAACTTATAGTTAATTATTATTGCGTGGTTGTTTTATCATTTTTATGATTTGCGAGGTCAACAAAATTGGAAGAAGTTTAATATACCGGTTTCTTTCATTTACAGCATCACTATTATCAATGGGACTGTAACCCAGGGTCCCATTCTATCAGCTCTCCAGCAAATAACGGGAGATGACCGTAAAATTAGTATCAGGAAAATCGAGGTTCTTACGTTTAAAGCTGGGCGTCTAGCAGTAAGAATGAGAACCACACCTCCACAGCAGCTCAAGTAAGTAGTGTGTGGTTTTTAAATAAAATTTTTCAACAAATTTTGAAGCGTTTGTAGCGCTTAGTTTTTCAACGTGTTCGAACGAACAATTTACTCGTGTTTAAATATATCATTGAGAATATAGGTAGGAATGTATGCTTAAAACCAAGCTTGAAAAATTTGTTTAGTAATATATTTTATTTGCTCCCCATCCGTTATATTGCTTTGTTATTTTGTTTTTACGATTTTAGTTGCATGACCGGGTGCTTTGGCAAGTTACCAACATCGGCTCAATGCAAAAACGATGGCTGGGACGGTGTGAGCGTGAGCTGGCGCTGCCAAGCGAACGTTCAACACGGCCGTAAGTTGGTGGACACCCGCGTACGATGCGAAGCTTTCCCCGAAGGCGACAAGGAGTACATTCTCGCAGGAAGTTGCGCTCTTGATTATTCGCTTGAAGCAACAGCTAGTGAGTAGTAGTTGAAACCGTCTCTAACTGTCAGTAACACCTACCCATAAAAAAAATGGAAGGGAAGATCAAATGCAAGATGTTTCTGTGTAAGATATTTCTGTGAAAAAAACTGTAGTGAACAGGCAAATCTAGATAAAGAAAACTAGCAAGCATTCAGACCTAGGCGTATTCGGGGTCCAACTTGAAGAAATCGCTTGATGATCATATTTGCAATAACGGTTGACGCTTTCTACCTATTTCAATAAAGCTGGTGTTTGTCAGTTAAAAAAAAAAAAAAATTTCTTTCTTCTGAGTCACGTTGGTGGCATATATTGGATGTACGCTCCTCATACATATATTGGTTTCGAGCTTAAAGCGAAGAAGGCCCCGAGGAATTTAATTACCTTCTCAGACGTCTATTTGAACCCGAAGTAATTTATATTTTATTGAAACGTCGGAGGTAACCGAAGTTGTAACAGTGCAATACAATTTACATGAGTCATATTTGGATCGATATCATTTCAATCGAGCAGTGGCTATTGCTGGATATTTGTTGAACTTCCTTGAATTCGGGTTTTCAGAACTTCATCAACATAAGAGGCATTCTGTGGTTAGTAATCACCTTATTTCTGAAAAATTTCATGAAATATTTTAAGGCGCTCACGAAATTTAGGTTAAAAGCATATCAGAAGCGCGTCACGTTCGAGCAAAATGAATTAGCCCAGATGTGCTAGCTTGCAACACTTCTAGATCAATTACCGACTAACTGGCATTAGCGATTGAATAAGTCGTGCTTACTTTTTAATTTCGTCATTTGATACGACAGTGCTTAGAAATGGAATAATTAGGGCTTCGTGTTTCAGATGTCATCTTTACTGAACGATGTTTAGTGTCAATACTTCTTCTACCTTAACTATCTCGCATATTATACGGTCTTAGAGCAGGTGGGGGCAATAGCCCAATTTGTTTGAAAAGGGTTGCAAAGGCATTAAAACATTTAGGAACGCAATTTTTTAATTCATGTTATAACATTTGGTCGTATTTGCTCCCTGCAAGCTAACTTACTAAAATATTTACGCATATATATATATATATATATATAATGCCTGAAAAGCTATACAAACTTTTCGCTTTGTGTCTAGATTCTTTAAACCTCTCGCTACTAGTTGCCCGATTTAGGTAGTTCTAATAACAGCCAAAGGTCAGAACGGTTGAACAGATAAATGAAAACTAGATTACCTTAATGTTTCGAAGGGCTCTACGAGACGTTAATTATCCATTAGGCACAGTCAAATTTAGTAATAATGACGTCAGGTGTCCTAAACTTTGCATATTTTTTGAGACAACCCGGTTAATTACTAGTGTTATTATATCATGGCACTTAACGTATTTAAAACGCTGTTTGAAGTAGTTTGATCGTATTTTGTCCTTTTTATCAATTATTTGGTGATTCCAGGGCATTCAAATTCTACGTAAATTTAAATCAAAGTAAACAAAAAATATATCAGGTCGGTCAACTTCGTAATCAGCTTGGTATATTTTGTTGTTGGTGTTTGCCAAATAATCTCACGGAATGGAGTCCATAATTACCTAATTTTGATACTAAAAGATCTTTGAGGTATCTTCAGCGAAAAGCGTGTGCGACAGTCCGGCAGATCGATGGGTTATCAGAGCCCAAACTAGGGTAATTTCTAATATATGTGTAGTAATAAATACTTGATTATTAATATTGATGTTCTTATGTCAAATAAACAGGTGGCGGAGGAAATCGAGGCAGCAATACAAACGTAATCTATCCAACTTCAAACACTGATAGTCACAGAAAGAGTCCACTTCAGTATATCATTCCATTGATTATGATTGCCATCATAGTTGTCATCCTTTTCTCAGTGTTTAAAGCCTGCTCGCGTACAAAAGAATCCTCAGGAGTTGTTATGGGACCGCCTCCAGGACAGCCCATAGGTGGAGGAGGCTTTTATGGTGGACCGGGCGCCTACCCTGCACAGCCGGGATTCAATCCCGGATATGCGCAGCCAGGTATGAGATGAGCCCAATAAATGATTGTACTGTATCACCATGTGCTCCAGTACTCCATGAAGGTTATCTCATGTTCTTCTCAGGGTATGCGATGTTTCCAATGGACTCTTCATGTTTAATCTGATTGTCGCGTTGTTCAATGTGATTCTCTTGGTGTCGTGTTTTCTTTATTTTGGTCACAGGTTATGCAGCTCCGGTTGTCGCCCCACATTCCAACGGTGGCGGTGGTAGCGCGTTAGGCGCGGGTGTAGGAGGCTTCGCTGCCGGAGCGGCTACAGGTGGCTTACTCGGCTATATGTTGGGCAATCGTGGGGGTGAGCACCACTACAGTAGTAGTGGCTCTTATGGAACCTATGAAAGCGGAGGTGGTGGCGGGGGCAATGACGAAGGTTTCAACGGAGGCGGTTACGAGATCAGTACGGACTTTGCTGATACTGTAATGGAGTAAAGCAACAGAAGAAAAGAACAACATCTATAAATACAGCTACTAACGACGGTAGTGGGAAACACGTGGTTAGTAGAGAGGACTGGCTATGAAATTTTAGTAAGGCACTCGAAAGGACGCGAAGCAATATTATTACAGCTGAAATACATTTTGAGACATTAAAAAATATGGATATTTAATCATTCTAATTTTTCAATTTTAGGTATATTTTTACAATGTTGTTGCCTCATTTAGTTAGAAATAGCGAACCACTGCAAGGGAATGACGGATGGAAAGCGGCTGTAGTTAAAGGACAATTTTCCTTTCTTTTTTATAAACACGTCTTAATAATCGATTTGATGCGGTACTACTATATTAGCTGCTTGGGTCGATTTCCACAGTGTACTATTTTTATATGTTTTCGCATCGCATACATGTATGGTAAAAGCATATTTATGCCTAGGTAATTTAAAAAATTTTGTTCATTTATTGTTCGCAAAAAATAGTTCTTCAACCTCTTTCTGCAATAATGGTGTAGATGCAAGTTTCTTCGAACACACTTAGAGCTACTAGCTCAAAAAAAGATTAAAGAGAGATCTTCGCACACGCTTTGTTGAGGAATTCGAGTTAAGCACTTAACCATCTTATTTCCCTTTACATCCAAAGCCATACTTTTGCAGGCCTCTCTACCCCGCAAACATTGTTGTAGCCAAACAGGCTCATTCATGTTATTACGCTCTTATTGCTAGTACTGGAAACGGGTTACCAGTGAGGAGTTAATCGGTGTATTCCAGATTAGCACCAGCTCTATGTATATAGTATATAATGTGCCGCAAAATGCCCAAAAAACCATGACTCCATGAATTATGGATTAAAATAATGCGCTAGTGACCGTAGTATTCAGGATTAAGGCTTCACTTGGCCCTTTCGCAGTTAGTCGTTTAAAGCCTTTAATATGAAACGCCCGATTCTATATACTTATAATTGGTATGAAAACATTCACTAATTCTGTCTATTCATTATTAAGAAACCTTCTTGAAGCAAAAATATTTAATAATGGTAATAAATAGACTTCCTTAATAATCTGCGAGGCATTATGATCTCCTGTGTAACATTATAAGATAGCTAGCCAAAGCCACGTAGTGAAAACGCTGTGTGATTGTGATAAGTGAGTTACAATTTAAGGGATTTAAATGGCCTATCACGGCATGGGCACGAATATGTAAAAATTAAAGGAGAATCCTGCTATCTATAGAGAGATCCATATATTCAGTTAGGATTCTGTTATTTGTAAATGCGAACTGATTATATCAAATTGTCTTAATATGCAACCGAATATACGTGTCTAGCCTCGTGACTTAGACGACTCACGTGTATCCTACAGAGCGTGCGTTGGAAGAACAATTAGCCAGGAGGGTAAGCAGAACTGAGTCTTGTCAGATCTTAAACGAGAGTCACTATAGTGATACCTTTTGAGAGCCATAACTAGTTGCATCAGAGGGACGCCCGACAAGTCTTTAAGCAATTATTACTATTATTATTCTGAAAGGTATTTTTTCGGGGCTTGTCTGTATGTGCGTGATGCATAGGTGATACCTGGATTTTTCATAATGAAGAAGAAGAAAGGCTCAGCTGGAACATTCTTTCAAGAGTGCGTGCATGCTTGAATTCAAAACGAATCTCACAAAGCGATTATCGCTGACGATATTACACGGAACCTTATTTTAATAAAAAGCTTAGCTGTACTGTAGCTGTGAAGCAACATATATTTTTGCTTTTCATGTATTTTCTACTACGATCGCTTATGAAAGATAAGACGAAAAGATAAAACAGCTTGATTAAAAAACAGCTCTCGAGAAAGTTCTCTATTCACGAATAGTTCATTTTAATGTATTTTATAATGCTTTTTGCGACATAAAGAGAACCTGAATTAAATATAAACTCAAACGCAAGATTTATATATATATATATATATATATATATATCTAT
>MNPL01001997.1:0-34576 GCA_002081605.1 Tropilaelaps mercedesae
TATATATATAATATATATATATATATATATATATATACACATAAAGCCATAAATTTTGTTTTTTACACTTGTCAGTTCAAAACATCCATCGTGCTTTTTCATAAGCAGTTTTTCCTTTCTATAACGTCACCAACAGCATCAAGGCTGCACCTTGAACATTTTCAGTAACTTTTCGTGTAATTCGCTGGAATTAGGCAGCACAATGACCTAGTCAATCGATGGTAGTTAATAATCCCCATTTTCCGCCATCGGAATCACTGTCCTATTTATTGGTCGGCGTTCCGTCCATAAAATACCACTCCTTTTCCCTTCTTTTCCCGCCGTCGATACCACCACTGCTGACGACAATACAGCGCTGCGGCCGTTTTTGTCGTTCAAAAGGAATCATTTTAATCACACGAATCATTCATAACAAACAGACATCAGTGAACCTTTCCGTTTGTAATTTTACTGTCGGCTAACCGGTGCTGGTCAGTTACGGCGTCACCGCCTGCCAACGGTGGCGTGCTCTTGCCAATTCTATCAGGCCGATCGCCCTTTGGCCGGCCAGGCGGCAACAGTATCGGAAGGGCAAATGCTGCCAAAGCGAGAGCGTGCCCGAAGAAAAACACCTCCCGCCAAATTCGGACCGCTTTGCCGAACTGCAGAAGGACGAAAGGTGCCGTCGTGTAGGCGAGGAACGAAGACGAAAAGCAGAACGTCACCACGTCGTAGAGGAACTGCGAGCTTTGGCCCCTGACCAGGCGAGGCCGCAGGCAGCGGCGTACCTTTCGTGACGCCGTCACGAACAGCGAGCACGTCATGAAAGCGAGGAAGTAGCCGGGGTAGAACCCGTGCCAGACCGCCGAGAGCAGGAACGTCATCCCCGTCTTCGACGGCACCTGACGGTCGTAGCAGACGTGCTTGAGCCAGCGCTGTGTCGATACGTTCCAATTGTCGAGGACGACCTTGAGGCTCGGCGCCGTCTCTAGATGGAAGATGTGGATGTTGTCGGCGCCGTCCCAGCGTCGTTCGCCGTCGCTCGTCACGTAGTAGCCGTAGCCGGACGAATTGCACACGGCCTCGGAGAGCTTCCAAACGAGGTAATACTGCACGCGGCTGAGAAAGCTGAATGCGTTCAGGCAGAGCACCTTCTTGTAGAACGGCAGCGCCGAGAACCAGTCAGACAACAGCTCGCGCTCGGTGAGCAGCGGCACAACCTTTAGGACGAGAGCAGCGTTGACGAAAACGTAGGCAAGTTTACGGGCGACTTCCCAATGGGGCGTCGGCTCGCGCTGGCCGGGCCGAACATTTCGGCCTTCGGCGATGCGCAGGAACTCGTTGTACGAGATAAGTGGACCAGCAAGTATCTCGTGGAAGTCGAACATGTACGCGAAGTAGGAGAGCGCGTCCGGCTTCTCCGGTACCGCGTCCCGCTTCTGGTCCTCGGTGAGGCCTTCGGTGCGAACGCCGTCGCGCAGGCTGAACGCCAGCGTCGACACGCGCTGGGTGAGCATCATGATGGCGCCGGTGATGTCGATTGTGTAGCCGTCGGGGTCTGTGAACTGCCGGATGAGGTGGCAGCCCGACTGGTACAGCAGAGTGACGACGAGTGTGACGAGGGGCAGCTGATCAATGGGCACGACCTGCATCAGCACGAAGGCGATCGCCGCTTCGGCCACCACGTGCAGCACGTCGCGGCCGAAGCAGAAGTACAGAAGCGACAGGCCAATTGTGATGAGCAGTGCTTTGCGCGTTCTGACGGAGACGCTTCCGACGGGCACGAGGTAGCTGTAGAGATAGCCCATGCCGATTGAAGAGAGTCCGGCGATGAGGAAGTTAAACTTGTCCACCTGTACGCCGACGAGCTGTGCAACCGGTTGGAGCACGGTCGACCCATGGTAGTTGCTTAGCTGTGACCTCCAGTGCGACATCTTGGGGCGTTTGGGATTCGGGCGGGGCCTACAAGCACGTTCTAGGTCGATGCCTACGTCCGACTGACACGAGTTGCGTGTACGCACTAGGCTAAATCGTCTAGTGCCACGATGCGCCTTTGAGATTCTACATCGAGCGACGTGTTCCGTGCGCGCGACCAGGTAGCGGCTCTTGCACGGCCAGCAAGGGCAGTCCTAGCTAGCGTCGACGGGCAGCACGTAGGCTAAAAGATGCGAGATTTCTGGTAAACTAATGCGCTATAACGTAGCAGGTGCGTCGAGGGTGGCGGTAGCTCGCTTTCGTCGGGGACGTCTTTAGCTTGGGGCTGGCAGACGCGCGCCTGACAGACGAAGGCCTCCTCGTGATGCCTACACCTCGTTCTTTTTACCACACCGTCGGCATCGCGTCCAGCTAATTAGACCTGTGAATTCGCACCGCACCGTTGGCACACACCCGCATACACACAGACAAACAACAGGACACGCACACAGAAGAACAAAAACGAAGGCAATCGGTTAGATATCGAAGATGACAGGGGCAGAGCCAATGCGAGAGGGGTTATGTGCACAAGAAATATTCGCGACTCACGAAGGGAGATCGTTCGCGACAATCGCTATCATTATTGGCCGCATTCTACGTCTGTGTTCACGCGGACGTGAAATAAGATCCACCTGAAATGTCGACTCATCGCCACACACCGGCGTGAATGCTATCTCCTTTGAAATCACAATCGCGCGACGAGAAGGGGGTTACATTAGCGTAAGCACTCAGTAGATTACGCTCTCTGTGGTGCACTGCTTTGCATCGGACTACGCATTTGGGATGGCTCACGATACTGCAAAACATGATGCTGTGAGCGTATGACGGGATTTTGACTATCGGCTAACGTGCCCCCCGTGGATGCGGCTTTCAATACGGCTTTTGCATCCTACTTTTATCGACCACGAACAATCGATTCAGTTTCCACCGGTGTCAACTCAGATTGAAATCCTGGAAGGAGTTTTGTCGTCCCTCGATACAAAAACCCCAAGACCGTTTTACTTACACACTTACACACCGGTACACACACACACACACACATAGCCATAAACCAGCAAGCACAAACGGGCACAAATCCAACCACGGACCTGTCTGCATCTTCTATGGAACTGCCCACTAAGTGGGATGGCCAGAGCCAATGGGACTCTCGAGGCGACATCCAAAAAGCAAAATCCGACGTCCGTGCTAACTTCCTATAGTCGTCGTTTCGTTACGCTATCATCACAGCACCTGTTCTAACTGACGCTTAAGTCGCATCGCGAGTTGGCAGTTGAGCGCGTATGGCCTCTTCGACACTGCTGCCGGTCGCCGGCAAAAGGACCAGGAAAAAGAAAGTGCCCCAGCGCGGAGCGCGTTAAGGTCGTCCGCTGTGGCGTCACCCAGTCGTTCCATAGGCAGATGACGTAGCTCGACGTGTCTACGCGAAACGCCCTTAGTCCTAGCGAAATTGATTACTGTCAATGCCCGGAGAAAGGCCGTACCCGTGGGTGCCGCTTGCCGATCTCCACCGTGGCAGCGTCGTCGACGGCCGGGATCGAATTACCTTCGCCGCCGAATAGTGAAACGAGCGACTTGCGCGGGAACTGAAATCGGCGAGGGGCGGCCATACGCTCTATTCCGATGACGTCCCGCCGGTGGCGCGGCGATGGCAAGATGGGGACGGACAAGAGCGAACAGTGCACCGGGGCCGCTGTAGCGCACGGTGTACGCGTCTCAGCCAAAACAGTTCGTGCCAGCGCCGTCGCGGTGTAGCTTCGGGCCACTGCGAGGGGGCTAGGCTTCGCTGAGACGTCAGCTTCAAATCTGCGACCAGAAGCCGTCAACGGAACCGTCCCACCAGATCCGACGAAAGAAGCAGCGCGTTCTTCTTTGACGTATGTGAGGGCGACCATTGTATAACCCGAACAGGGATGTACCCACATGACGAAACAGAGTCGCGTCACTTTCACCCGTCGTCGGGGAGCGAACCAGCGAATTGGTACCGAATCCTTAACGGCTGCTAGTGCCAGAAACGGGTGGAATTAATTAATCGTTTGGCACTGGAACGTGAGTGAAAACGAGGAGCAGCTGTCGGATAAAAAGGTAGTCCCTTCTACACAAGCCGCATGTCGCGAAGCTTTAAGCTACACGACACGATCTGGTAGTGCAATATCCCCGTCTCCGCATAGCGAAAAGCAACGAAATTTTTGTCGTTGACCGGCAGGGTGAAGCTATTGCAGGCCGGTTTTGGCTTGCGAGCAGCGCAAGCAAACTCCCGTCGATTATACATTCGGACATTTTCTTCGGTGAATTAATCAGTTGGATACATTGCGTGCTAACAGTCAAGCTTTGCGTCTATGTACATGGTTGCAGGAAATATTCCAACAGCCTCAATAATACGGTTGCTAGAAAACTTAATACGAAAACTCGTCGAACGAGACGCCTTCGCGACATCTACCAGGATTCGGGAAAACATAATTTTGTCGAATAATACCTAGCAATTTTTTAAGAAGTAATCAGTCTAAAAAGCATTGCAGGACATTCTGGCTCGACTCCTTATATTTTGCATTATAGTTAATGGTTAACTGATGCTCATCTCAATGGAAAACGGTCAGACTGAAACATTTGCATGGTTCAAGCAGTCTGATACTTTGCATATCGCCGGCGGGTGTAAACCACGGCAGCTGCACCTTCAGTTTAAACACTTCAGTTTAATAGAACAACTTCAGTTTAAAACGTACTTAAGTTAGGTATCATCCAAAAGGAACCGGGTCTCAAGCCAACGATTCGTGATAGTCTTGGTGATTCTTCCGAGAATTTAAATCCATGAATTATTAATGAAAATGAACTAAATCGTCAGACGTCAATTGCATCGATATTAGCAAGAATTTCTTTATATTACAGAATTTATTACTACAGCAGATTAGTTCCCAGGGTTCTTAACATCCCGATAAAGGATTAAAAAAACTAAAGAACAAGAACCAGGAAGTTATTTTGCGTTCAAACGAACGATATTAGAGCTGAGTCGAACTACCATAGATCATCTCAGCCGACCTTCACTACGCAAACAGACTATGGGAGAAAAAGCAAACGAAGTAGTTGCTCCATGAATAAATGTATTACAAGCGAGATTTAAACAATTGAATCAAACTCATGCCGGACAGTACCCATCGAGCAATCTACGACGGCGAGTGTTCATCTGAATAAAAAGGGTAGCAGGTCTCAGTAACTACCACCTGACAAAACTCATAGATGACAACAGGAAAAAATTGTCAGTTGAGGGTATTTGCAGCATTAATGAATGTAGGTCGCCCTACTTTAATCAATAACGGAGATAACAGTACAATGAGCCGTAGTTATTATTGTTATTATTATTATTACAAGTAAAGCAAATATCTGCAATTACTAGAGCGCGCTCCTATGTTGAAAGAGGCGTGATTCTCCGTTATTAAGCGAGACGGAGCTGCTATAGCATCTCGCTCGGTGACCCAACAGGGAAGAGCAATTTAGCTACCAGCTGTTATTCCTTGCATTTTTTACTATGCAAGTGTTTGTTGCCTCAGGACGCTCCGGATATAGTACAGGTAACGTGATAACGTGATAAATGGACTCGACATACGCCCGGTCTGGCCAATAGTTCGACGATTAGGTCATACTAGCTGCAGTATAGTTTAATACCAAGTACTTGGTTATTCTGGCCTACAACATAGCCATATGACAGGAAGCATTACGAAGTTTTGTATTATTGTTATGATTACACATTCGGACGTCTTCCTGTTCACATGTCTCAACGGATTTTCTGGACGTTTAGACAGATCGGTCAAAACGGATGGACCCGGTACCGTTATTGATGCCACTGAACCCGTCCCCTACTGTCCCCAATTTGCTCAAGGTAAACACTTATAATGGCACAGAACAGCACCGGTAGTTTTCGCACGTGGGCACACAGCCTAGCCCATAATCTGCCAGACGCTTGACAGAAAAGCGAACGCAGAAGAGCAAAGGGGGCTTAAGACAGAAAGGCGATTTGTTATCTTTGATCGTAGCAAATGCGTTCTTCCTCAGGTGGTCAAACGGTTTTTATGCTTTTTTTTTTCATGGCCATCCACTGCTACTATTCCACGACACGATTATCCGCGTGGATTATCTCAAGCCAGGACGGGCGTGCCGCGTCGAACGACTCCTAAATGTTATCCACGGCTACAGAAGGATAGATCCTTAGTTTTAGATATGTGTACACATACCGAGCGATGGATGGTTATGGTGCAGCCGTACTGCGGTTAACGTAATCACATTTATTTCACCATATTGCATTGGATTGGCTTAAGCTGGATATTTAGTCTGATCGCGAACCCTTGTAATGGCCCAGTCAGTGTCGAGCGACGGCAAGTTCCAGGTTGTTCTTACAGCACAGCTGTGCATTAGATGCTGTGAGCATTGTGTGTAACGATCGTTGTGTGTTGGTATTGTCATCACGGTGTCATACCACTGGATGGACACAACGTGCATATGCAGCAAGTTGCTGGGCCATCCGAACGAAACATCGATCAGTTACAATGTGTTTGTCAAAGAAAACGATGCAAATAACAGTGCTTCTACATTCGAACGCCAGACCGGCTGTTTCCTCGAGTTAATGCCTTCGCAAGCAGCATCACGGCCGAGTCGCTTTTGTGTCCGCTGATGTCAGCGCTACGTAAGCAAAAACGACGTAATAGAATTTAATGTAACTTGCAATAACAACAGCAAAAAAAGAACTTCTATTCAGGAATTGAAGGATTTGCTTCTCCCACGGCGTCCAAGCTTCGAAAGCGACATTTTTACACTAAGAGCGGTGGCTTAGCGGTTTTTGTTAACCTCCGTTGACCGCTTAACATTGACCGCTATAAAAAGGTAATCTACAACATATTTAAGGGTGACCTTTAGCCAACATTCAACATTTAAAATGACGTTTTTTTCGCATTAAGTCGTAAAATTGGACCTCACAAATGCGCGACGGCGGGGATCAAATTCGTACATATGTACATATTTCCTCCGGCCTCTTTAAGGCACTGCCGAATGCAGCAAAAAACCGAAGCACAGTAGACAGATACTGACACCGATATCGATGACCGAATGACCGAACGGCAGAGATATTCGCCCCAGAGCACCCACCTTCATTCCGCGTCTAGACAAGAATCAAGTATAACGATACTAGCACTCATACACATGTGCTAATAAACGCAGCGTTGCTGGTTTGCGCGTTCTTTTGTCGCTATATCTAGTCCACGAATGGCTGTAGACGTCTCAAGGTCGCCAGGTCAAGCACCCAAACTAACGCAATCCAGCGAACGCGGACAAGTGTGACGTGAATAACAACAGACACAGTCAGTCCGCCAGACAAAACATTGCACCAGCGTTGTTATCGGTGCACAAGTCGGGGCCGGCAGCGGCGTCTGCGTGAAAAAGTCATTTCCCTCTATCGGCAATCTACAGACGCTTCATCGATAGCTTGATTTCGTCTGGCGGCTGCTTGCCGACCAGTCAGGGCTCAACGACCCCCAAACCGCGGCGCGATAACTTTCACGTTGCAGAAATAAACAAGCAATTCTTACTACGGCGCGGTAAGGTCCGTACGTACGCGTTCTGCAACCCATTCGTTAGATTTGATCACAGAAGTCCGTAACGCCCCCCAGTCACGCGAAGACCGACGGCGTCGTTGCTTTCGGTTTAACTTCGACCCTGACGCTCGGCTTCCGCTCGGCGTCTAGTGGCAGATATTATAGCAAATGCTACCCCCTCCTCCTCCTCCTCCTCCTCCTTCCCGGCCCCCTTTCATTGGCTTTGCCATCGGGCGTAGGTACGGAAAGCGATTGCTGCGGTAGAAGTTATCGTATCCTTTTTTGTCTGGCGGCCGTGTGCTAAAAAATTGCCCTACACAATCGTCGTGGCCCTAACACAAATCCGGAGCGTCGCCCGTAGGCCAAACCGGCGGGAGTCAGCGGTCGACGTCGGCCTTTCCAAGGCAAATTTTGGAGGTTAGGAGCGTCGAGCAAGCAAGCGTGGCCCGGATCCAAGGAATAAGGAATACACTAAGAATTCATGGGGTTGGGCTTAAGGGGAAGGGTGGTTAACAGCGAGCTTGTTTGTGGGCTCAATCACGGGCGCTTAGCACCCGAACAACAAATCGAAGCCTCAGCTAGTCGAAACGATGAGCGAACTTTTTTCGTAGAGACTGCGCTATGGAATCACGCCATAACGTTACCAGCAATGCTGTGCCACCTCCGACATACTAAACCAAAACCACACCTGAACTCGGTGCGCAAAGAAACGAATACAAATACGGATCGACAACATTATAGGTCGAAAGACTCGAAACTTGCTCTGCAAACGCATCCGTTCTGCCCCTTCTAAGCCACCCGATATCCGAACACTCAGTAACGTGCACCTAAATGGCTTGATTTCTTTACACTGCACCATCGAAAATTGTTGGCGAAGGAGACCTCTTGAGCGGGACCGAATACAGCCAGCCTGGATTGAAAAAAAACAGGCATTTACTTTGGTCAGGCGTTTCCTGAGTAAGCGCAAAAGGCAAAACAGTTTCTGTCAGGACTATGTTCCTCGCCGCATTTCTGATGGTCGTGTTCCGCCTGGTTACCGCACAATTCCATCTGATCAGGAGCCGACAATATGATCTATAAAAACGTTATATACTTTTAGATTGTTTCTCTCGTAGTTCTATCATATAGAAAGCTCCTACCTTTTCGCAGCGGACGGCATTGGAAAGTGTTGGTGTTCGGCGCACGGATCTACACTTTTCCTCGTACGTAAATCCAACTTCGACAGGGAAAATAAATTTAGCCCATTCGTAGATGAATGCGCAGTTAACGATCGTTTGCGGTTGAAAAGTTTCCGACATTTCACGCCACTAATCACTCGCAGGAATTCCTAATACTGCGTGTACCTTATCCACTCAATTTTCTAATCAGATTAGTGCTATAAAATTTAAACACAGCTTTCTGAAAGAATGAATTTGCTTTGAGGATTGCGACGATTGCATGTACGACCAGGACACGACCAGGACACGACCAGGACACGACCAGGTAGGCTTAACCAGCAGCCAGGCAGACCATCGGCAGAAAGGCTAAAACAAACTTCGACGATAAATAATTTTCTCGATTTGCTTCCTCCGACGACCATTGGCAATCGCGATGGTAATGACGTCCTGAATGACCTTGCCAAAGCGCCGACGCTAACCCGTCGTAAGATTTCGTCGAGAATCTCTCGGTAATGAACACGCTGCCTTGATTACAGTACCTTCACTATGCGTCCCCTTTTTTATTTGTTCGTCGCGCGAAAGTGCGAAAAAACGCCAACTCATTGTCAAGAGGCAATACCATTTCAACGTTGATCATACGTCGCTCCGCGATTGGCCAACCGATGCTGAGTCCGTGCAGCGAAAAGAAATGTCTTCCTTTCGTTCGGTCAATGTGAATCTCTTTAATTTCTACTCCTCGGTATAGGCGCCAACGGTGAGTCTGGCCTGCGATGTTCGCATAACAAAGCACTAAAGCGGCCGAGTGACAACCAAACGAGCGCAGACGTCTCATAGGAGCGGCCGAAACAGTTCTGTGCTCTCAGAGTCTGTGAGCGTCATATCGGCAGCGACAACGCCGATGTTGACAACGAAATCGCTGGCAATGGAGGCTGACAAATCCAAGATTACCTGGAGAACAAGTAAGAAAGCGCCAATATAGGACATCTGACATGATCAGACAGGATGCGTCTGTCGTTTCGATCCGTGATTAGGCCCGATGCTCTGGGCCCGATGTTTACCCGAAATGTGTTCTGGCTCGACGGGGTAAAGATAGCGGGGTCGAAAATCTAAAATGGATACGTGCTTATAGCCCTACCGGGGCTTTTCTGCTCTCGAACCATGGACACCGAAGAAAGGCTGGGATTTCGGCCCAACAGGAACGGCTACTGGTTTCGATTATAGCCTGTATGGGGGGTGCCTGACGGGAGCGTAACCTCGCGAAACGTCGGACATTGTTTCGTTCAGGGGGCTACCATCCAGTGTGGCATTCGACTAACGTGACAGCGGTCAATTAGTCACACTTAAATTCCGCACAGATCTGCACAATAGCGTGGCGTCACGTCGAAACGAAAGAAAATTGCTTTACAATATCGCTTTTTCGGTACAGAATTACGAAGCTGATTTTCCGTGATGCCGACTGAAAGCGCTGACTGATCGGGGTGCTCCGCACACGGGTCACACCTGAGGATCTGCCAACAGCTTGATCCGACTTCCTGTCTGGAGACTTCGCCGCGAAGAAACTCCCTATAGATCAAAGCATCCTTCTCCGATTAGCTCAGGACGTCTGAAGGAATATGCACGAAGCTTCAGGCCGTTAGGTATTCACTTGATTCCAGTTGCGGGATATCCACAACGAAAATATGTGCCTATGTCTCTACGCGTTGTTACGTTACCCCTTGACATGTATCAGGTCTGATCTATTATTATTATTATTACTATTATTATTAGATCATCATTATAATTATTATGAGAGACAGAGGCAAAGAAAAACAAGTTGACACGTTATAAGGTCTAAAGCGTGTAAGTTCTACTAAAGTGCCTTTCAAGTTGCTGTAGCAATGCTGCAAATCAATGCTGTGGACGATTGCAACTATAGCAGATTGTGCTCCCGATACTTCCCCAGGATACAACTGTGATATAGTTTTCCCGATAGATTCGTTCCCTCGCTGAATTCTAGTCGATACTTTCTCACAGTTAGAGAAAAAGCTGAGTTTGTGTCATTTACAAGCTGGTGGATTTTGTGGGACACACATACACACCAATCTATATATATATATGTGTGTGTGTGTGTGTGTGTGTGTGTGCTTTTTGAAAACGTCAATTACAGAGCCAACGATTAGCACAGTTAGTGTTGTCCTGTTCAGTCAACTCACCTACCCACTACGAGCATCAGCTCTGGCTAGGACAACTTCACGCTATCTCCGCACCGACAAATCGATAAACAGATTATGGTCCTTGACCCTAATTTATCGTCGATCGAATCGCCTGAAAAGGCGGCGGATACAACGACAATATTGGCCTGACTGAGCTGAGATTGAAACGCCGGTTTACTGATGCTGGCAGAGCGGCAGAACTCTGAGCATTTGACACAATCACACTGAAATCACAGTTTTCGGAGCCGAGCACCGGTCAGCATTTTTAGCAGTTCACGGTAGCGATTTTGACACACGACTTTGTAACACGAATGTCCCCATAAATGTAAATGCGCCACGACGATGCGAATCGTCGGAGCTTGCGAATGCATCAAACCACCGACCCCGGCCATACAGTGACACTTGTGGCAATACAAACTTCCATGAACAAATTTTAGGGAGGAAAAGCCATGGGACAAAATGAATCCAACAAATGGAAGACTCACCAACCCTGAACCACCAGCCGGGACGCCACCTGTGCGAGTGAATGTCGCCGCAGAGTTCGGCCCAATTTCTCGCTAGAACCATCTCATACAAACTAGCATTTAGTTACAACTACACCGATCATATTGAAAATGTCTTCTTATATATATATATATATATACATATATATATACCATGCGTGCGTTTCTATCACGTACGATGTAAATTCAACCACATTTATGTCAATATACGCACAACGAAGTTCCGCACACGGCCGGAGCATTAAATTATCGTCAAAATAAAGTCTAACAAGGACAGTGCAAACGACAAACGATCATGGTATCGTTTCGGTAGAGCACCGGTAGACAAAAAAAAAACTTCTAGTTACTATATGAACTTTGTACTGCTGTATTAACACTTTGAAGACATCTTTAAAGGAATGCTTCGATATTTTTTTAGCCATATAAAAAAAAAATAACTTTTAGCGTCACACTCGCGGTACTTACGAGATTGCTGGCGGCGCCGGATATTGCGAGATGCACAAATGCCAATCCACCACATCCGATCAGAACGAGCAGCCGCTTTTCGTTGTTGCGTTTTGGCCTTCGTCGCCGAAACGAGCCGAATTTCTGGGAGAGTAGCGAAATTTGCGCGTTTCTGGTACCCTCTAAGCAAATCTCTATTCTTTTTGCGGTTTGTTTCTCTTCCCTCTTTCTCGTTGTCACTCTCTGTTCTCGCTTTCTGTCTGCCCCGTATTTGGCCCCCACTAACCCCGCATTGTCGGTCTTCGCCTGAGCCAGCAGGCTCACCGCCTTCTGGGCCTATGTGTGCCTCGAGTGGGTGTTCAGACTTACGATCCGGCTGATCGGACACCACCCCTTTATTTCGCCGGCGTACTCCGTAGTGAGATTTCGAGACTCCGCGCTAACTACGGCAGCTGACAGGAGAAATGGATGGCGACGATGAACGCGTTCGCTCCACAAAGCGGCATACGGACATTATTACAGCGTTCGATCCGACGACCGCGAACAGAATCGCAACCGTGAGAATGTCGTTGCCCGATTTAGATTGGCCGAGTGTGATAATGACACCAGGTCGACTTCGTTGCTTTGGCGTTGCCGACGGCGGACAATGCAACGATGGCGTTCGTTTCAGCCGAAGCGATTCTGTCGCCGGTCTGTAACGGCGAAACCGGAAGGACGACCCAAATTAAAAACTCGCGCCAAGACGGGCCAAACTGTCGGTGTCCTGGCAGGAACGTTCACAGCTACACAGGCCACCTGTGCAGGTCCAATCGAGTGGCACTTGTGTCCGTACAACCTCCAACTAGCAGTCGTTTGGACGAGGTTTGGACGCCGTCGACGCGTGTTTCAGCGCCAGCGCCCAGCCGATTCCGGTGTCGTGGCGAAGTACGTGGTACATCCACGTTGTAGAACTTTGCCGTCAACCAAAGCGACAGCAACAGCGTGGCCGAACGGCTCGGGTTGGCCAGGGGCCAACGGACACCAAATACGTTCTGGCGAGGGTTGGAACGCCACTGAGCGTTTCGGAGCGAGTCTTCCCTGACGTGACCGTCCGTTGTTACCAGTCGCCGCTACACTGACGATGCTGCTGAAGATCGCCACACGGCCGGGTACAGGCGTGGGGAGTTCTTCGTCCCGTCGAGCCGCTGTTCACCATCGAGAATCGGCACGAGACGGGCGTTTGGTGGTCGGCTCTATTCGCGCGTGTCCCTTCGTTCGCGTTCGTCTCGTCGGCGTCAGTCGAAGCCGCCAGCCCGGGTCGGTGCTGGTGGTGACGGTGGCGGGGTAAGAGAAAGCGTCGGCTTTTCTTGTTTGTCCGGTGCCTGGTGCCCGACACTGGTTTCGAGCGCCTCCTCGCTGACCCGGCGCTTGACGCAGCGGTGACGATTGTTTGTTGGCACCCGGCGCGTTCGTCACAGGGGCGTCGGCCGCGCGTGGTCAGATGGCGCTCGGCCCATGTCGGGGCTGCTCACATCGCGTGACAGTGCAGTTATCGAAGATTGTTTTCCCGGTTCGGGTGTCTCTCGCGAGGCTCGTTCTTTCGCCGGGCCGAAGGGGGTTCTTGAGCGCGAGGGAATGGTGCTGCTGGTGGTGGTGAAGATGATCGTGGTGATGGCAGGGCAAAGTTGTGCGAGGGACACAGACGATGACAGCTTACGCCAGTACGGAGCTCACTGCTTAGGCCGACCTTCTCGCGATGCTCCGTCGGGTCGTTCCTCGCCAACAGTTCATCGGCGAAAACGCCATAGTCAGATAGACACAACGGCGGCAACGGACAGGGAACGCCAGCGGCCGCCGCCGCCGCCGCCGCCGCTCGTGGAAAAGCTGAGACAACCTCTTCTTGTTTTGCCCGTCAGCCAATCGGCTCGCCCTCGCACTGGGGGCGTTTCGATCCGTTTGACGGTTCAGCCGCTTGATAAACGCCGTGATACTGCGTCTGATCTACGCAAACGCCGAAGAGCAGTGAGGTCCTTTTGCGGGCGGATCAGCTAAACTCAACTGCAGCCATCACCAGATTACGGCAGATGCCGCATTAACGATACGACAGACGCCTCCGTCGGTCAAGCGACGACGTACAGCTGCTCCGTCGGCGTTTGACGTCGCTGGCGATCTCGATCACGTACGCCGGAACTGTGCCGTCGCGGTCATCGGACGTGATGTCAAGTCACAACATCCGATCGCGCGCGACGACTGGCTTGGCGGTCGTAAACGAGCCGAACGTCATCATGGAGCACGGCCAGGCATGGCCCCGATGGTCGACGTCGCTCGCGACAACGGCACGGTTGATATCACACTGGCAACACTTGTTGTAAATGTCGAGCGCCTGTTCACTGGGAGGAACAGAGGAGCGAGCTCGAGTACCAGACAACGACGGAGCACACGGCACAGGCGACGAAGGCGTGTTCAGATCAGTACGGGATGTAAGAGATCAGAGAGGCATCGCAGCCGACAGTCAGCCGATAACCCTGACCTAACCTGACGCCCACAACACATAGCCAGACAGCCCACGCGTTGTACGATACCTTCACCAGCACAGCAGGTCGACCAACAAGAAACAATCAGCCGATCAGCGACCACGTCTGAGAGAAGACCAGCGCAATGGGAATTTTCGCCGCCGCAGTGGCCACTGTTATTGCTGCTTCTGTGTTTATGGTCGAACTTTGCATTTGCTCCGCCAGGGCGGCGCCACCGGGCCCCGGCATAGGCGCACGCGAGCGCAACGCGCAAACGGCGAAAAGGATGGGCTCAGACCGGGCGACGCGACATTGAACAGCGACTACGTCATGGCCTGCCAGAACGTGGACACGCGCCCCTGCTTATCGGAGCGATCCGTGGGTGAAGGCGGGCAATTGCGCGCGGCAAACGCGGGGAGCTCTGGCGGAGTCCCGACCTACTCAGCCTGCATCGCATGGAAGATCTGTCGTTGTTATCAGGCGACAATGTCGAGGACAGCCACATCTATGAGCGACATATTGAAGTCGGAGCACCGGGAGAGACATGAGAAGAGGGGTTGGCAAAATATAACCCGCCATTCTATTTGTAGTTCCAGGATTGCACTTTAACAGGGAAACATGTGTATTTGAGGTTACCCGAACGCAGAAAAAATGTTTTTGTAAAACTCGTTTTCCTTTGCAGTTGAGCTACAAGGATACGTAGAATGCGTGGCACGAATGTTTCTGCCAGCACCGACACATCCGGCACAGTTCTTCATTTGGCTCTAGGTTTCACTTTCCCCATCAACTTCATCACTCGTTCGGTCTTCAAGGCTGACGCTGATCTCGGGATTTGGCGCCATGTGCGAGCATCAAATGGGGACTTGAACGAATTTTGCCGAAACTACCGAGATATTCCCCTGTGTCAGGTGTCCCTGTTCGCATTAGGTATCTCATTTTACCTGAGCTTCGCGCAAGTATTCGTAAGTCATGAGTCAGTTTCCCGTTTCATCCGTCGCTACCATCTCCGACGTACATGATCGTTTCTGTTTTGGCGTGCGTTATCTATTTTAAATTGTTCAATTGCTTTATCTATTTTTATTGTTAGGGACCGCTCGAGTACGTACGTACGCACTAATGTTGTTGTTCGGATTGTTTTGAACAGTCATTTTTCATCACACGCAGACGATCCGCTTCCCTCATCACTTAGTTATAATTGATTTGTAGCTGTAGTTTTTTTTTATTGAAGAAGACATTTCGCGCTTTATCTGTCGGTCCTACAGGATCCACGTTGATTATGCTTACGTACGTATAGTTCTTTATGTCGTAGCCCAGTCAGAGGCTTCGGCTAAAAGTCGGAAAAACTACTCGTTTTTCATGTTGATACAACTCATTAGTGGAAAAGCTAAGAATCAATTCAGCAATAGGAACATCGTGCGTGGGACCCTACCTGTGTAAAGGTACTTATTATCCGTAATTATTAGGACTGCTTTCGTTATTGTAATTGATTTGGCTGCGCTGGTTACCTTATAATGTGAGATTCGCTATAAACAGAGGAATAAAGCATGGCTTTATTCCTCTGTTTCTATTGGATTCATACTAAACAGTATCAAACATTGTTGAGCGTCTCTTCTTGACTATGGCGCTCTGCTGTTCGCTAGTAATCGCGGCATGATACGTAGGTACAAAAAAAACCCTCTTCACTCGACCCAGAGCTTGGCATAAAGGAAAACTTAATTCGTTTATTTTTGAGCGATAAAACTTGCAGTCCTGTCAATTAAGCAGAACGTGTACTGTATCATTGCTGTTTCTGAAGCATGAGTTTGTAGGACATCTGATTGCTGGGCTCTGCGGGGCCCCAGTCGGCTGTTGGCTGAAAGATACGGGCCATATTCTGAAATTGACAAAAATTGTTGCATTATTTCTTTAAGTATGTTTTACTAAAAACTTACTTTGTTTTGTTAAAAATTTAGAAAAGAGTTCATGGAATAGGCGAGTATGTTCTGTACAAGCACATATTTTGGGGACCATTTCAAGAAAGGAGGAAAGTACACTTTTTGCAGTCAATGGAAGACTTTCTTCTTGTGTTTGCGCTAAACGTTGTAGCTTGCTTTACTAACTCGAAGCTAAAAACAAAGGCGAGCGTAGTTACAACGTAGTGACAACGTTATAACGACTATAAAGTGTAGCTTACGATGAATTTGTCGAATTTTTGACTGAATTTCTAGAAACATGGAGAACCAGACATACCTGGCTAATTCATTTTGAGATCCAAACATCAACATTTGTTGAAACTAAATGTTTTATGTCCTAGGCAAATGGTCATAGTGGCATTGCAACAGCTACAGTGGTAGACAGTAAATACTTACTTGTCGGTTAGTGTAGAGCGCATATGAGAAGTAAATTGGCACTTGGAGCATGGACAGAAGGGCCAGGCCCCATCCCACGCCAGTGGCCCAGTCGGGATACGGAATCTTATCACCGTAAAGGAGCTTCTCGTTTGTCGCCAATCCATAAATGAAGAGAAACTGCACAAGTAATTGATTTAAGCATACGTTACTGAGTGAATGTTAGATATTTGTGCCATAAACAGAAACAGTGTCTCGAAGCACACATTGGTTTATCAATCAATGGCTTTTTCTGGCTTATAACAAGGTATAACGCTATGCAATGATGTCGGCATGGCTTAATCCTATAGTAAAACTAGATACACAGACGGAAGCAGGCTTCTAGTGGATAACTTACCGAAAGAATCAGAGGAGAAAATATGGACCAGGATAATTTCCAATACATAGATTGTTTTTGTGCAAGCATGAACTCGAAATCGACGCTGATCCTCTTCACGCCTGAAATGCATATTATTTATCTGTATCTATTCCTACAAGAAATGTGACTCCATTTCCTGTAAGCACGCATTCATTCTCAAAAATGGGGTTGAGCAGGAATCAAAGTAGACTATTGCGTGCGCACTATTAACATCCGCAGCCGTATGGCGTTCACTGTGTATGGCATTCCTATAGAGTTCACTATGTATTTGTTGGACAATGAGCAAAATCTAATGATTTTGCCTTGGCCGCCATCGGACTACACCTAATAACGCACTTCCTTTTTCGTTCAGAATAATTATAATAACGGCCAGTTGATGCTAGTGCGGGGAATGGCCACTGCAAGAGCCAGGTGAATGCATGAGGTCAAGCTGGTTAACAGCTGGTTAACCTTTGTTGTGTGTCTAGAGGGAGCGAAAACCTTTTGTGGTGACCGTCCCTTTTGTGAGAACTGTGGCTTTCAAAGAAAAACTCTACATATCTTTACATCGTTTACTACCATACTAGAACCTACCATACACCCAGGCGAGGCCAATCATTTCGAAGCTGGCCAAATAAAGCAACGAGATGCCTCCTCCATAAGTGTCCATTAAGTTGAGCACATACTGACCGCCCTGCATCACACAGGGTAGACCCAGGAAGAAGCAGATTACACACATCGCCAATGCAATCTTCTTTTGGTGCCGCCTTAAAGAGGGGCGTTCGTCGCAGGCAGATGTAACCACGGTTTCGATGAAAGCGAACTATGGGTGAAATATTCGGATGATATATTAAACTGTCTGACAACGTGACGCTTACTCATGCGTGCTTCTGAGCTAGACTTTGTCTCCTGTGCGTGGCCTACAGGTAAAATAGCTTTTCGCAGGAAGTATTAGGTTTTATTAAGATATTTATAATTATGGGATAATCATATATAATGATATATGGTATAATGAAATGATAAGACATTATCTTTCATTATAGTTATTTCTCTGTCCACATGCTTTCTTTATCCACGATATGCTAAATTGGAGAAAACAAGGTAACCGTTCGAGCTAACGTGAAAATTCAAAATCTTTAGTATAAATTTCGATAAAGTACGTAGATTAACCTCTGAATCGAGTCCCAGCAGGAATAGCATGAAGAAGAACAGAAAAGACCACAAGTGTGGCCAAACAAGCCTTGAGAGTGCTTCGGGGTAAGCGACGAACGCGAGACCCTGTCCTTGCATCGCCACTTCGCTGATGGGAATACCAAGCTCATATGACATGTTCCCGAGCACCGAAAAAATCACAAACCCACCGATCAGCGATGTAAGGAAATCCATCATCGAAATGAAAACAGCGTCTCTAGAACGATCAGCCAAAAATGGGATGCATTTCGGTTAACCGGAACCTGATTGATTTAACCCTATGGAATTCAATATATAAATTCAGTGTAGTAGGCATTGCCGAGACACAAAACTGTTTCAAAATGATTATATGATTGTTTAAAAAATTAAAAAAAAAAAAAAACATACTATATAAGCTTAGCCCTGGATAGCGGAATGAAGACGTAGACAACATGATACGTACCTTTGAACAGTGTTTCGGAAATCATTATAGCTCCCAAAAACGATGATAGGGCCATGAGCAACTCCCAAGGAATAGAAAAGCTGCTCAGCTGCTTTCCGCCAAATCTAAGGATAACAGAATGTTTCAAACGATATTATATAAATATGTTGTTTGCTGTCCATTGTTTAGAAACAAAACGTGTTTTTGATGTCGGGATAGATTAGGATGCTCTGCATCCAATATACACTTTAAATAATGCCATCCGAGGAGCACTTGTGCACAGCTCATAAATGTATACCTGGAGGTTCATGACCTTCGACCAGTCCGGCCAGATGTAATATAGGATACCCGTGGTCGCTCCAGGCAGCGTGAGCCCTTTGATTAGTAACATGGCGAGAATTACATATGGAAAGGTAGCGGTAAAATAAACAACCTTTCCTGCCGATTTCACTCCCTTCAACAGACATAGGTACACTACAGCCCAGCACAACGCTAAGCACAGAGCCAGTTCCCATCGAAGCGAGCCCATATGCTCGATGCCTTCCGTAATACCCAATACACGTTTGCTGAAATTGAGAGCAAAGGAAAACTATCGCTATTAAAGATCCAAGTTCTCGTATGAACGAACACATTCTTTTATCGGGTGAAAATTACTGCGATCAAACATTGCGTATTAAATGACCTGCTTGAGTGAAAAATCGTGCGACACCCAAAGAAATAAACAATGATATAATGTGCGAATGCGTGTGAAACACATCCCAGCGTTTGATGCGACGCAGATTCCCACGGTGATGGTAGAACACGAACGAAATATAGAAATGGCAAACATACTTCCAGAACTGGTGACTGGCTGTCTCAGTGGCGTTGGTGCAATTGTTCATGGCTTCGATGTACGACTTAATATCCACGATGGCCGTTCGATTCGTTGACGAGATAATCTTAATACCATTCTCTGGAGGCGGTTTACCGATGTAACTGTCCACCAGGCGGTTCCTCTGAACGTCACAACGGACCTAGGTAGTATTGAGGGATCGCTGACAGTTAATTCAAGTTTCATTGACAAACAACAGATATGCATGTTCAACCGGTAGTGAGCGTTATGAGTGTCAGCCAAGAAAAACGTAGGCACTACCAACGTGGGCTATTACTAGTGCGACTGCGTTAGAGGAATACTTGTTGGGCTGGAGGGCCACTCATTATATACACAAGGGGTATACAAATATACATGCATTACAAAATGCTAATATGAATTCTACACACTTCGTCGGCCTGGAAAGTTCGGTACCGGAACCATACGTAAACAAAAATGCCTAATTAAGTCCTAGATGTTGATGCATTAATGAGTACAGCTGGTCCAGTCAGTCCACAGATTGTAACAGAAACTGGAGTAATTCGGTCGCGGCGGAAGCTAGAATAGGAACCGGACCGACCGGAAAGTAGGGGAACTAACCAGACCGCTGTTGCGTACATAGCAATACTCGTCAGCACCCCACCACTCAGCGCACGAGCTCCACGGCAGCTGCGACCGGAAGCTCTGGACCATGTAAAACACCGTATAACAGAGTATGACGTTGTAGTAGATGGAGATGATGGACGCAATTACAAGCTGAGCGATGCCCACGCCTGCAACGACCCAAACACATTGTTCACACATGCAGAGGTGATTTGTGTGTACATGGGTATTTCGCTTTCCCTAGTGTTGACCAACCTTGAAAGAGGTCACATCTGCAAGCGATCATTTTTCCGCAATAATGGTACACCTAGAAAATATTGGATTTCGAGAAAAAACACCGCCGTATATGTCGCGTATACTCGCTTGCAGCGGAGAGTTTCCCCCCAAGGAATCTCGACGGTTGTCTTTTGTCTAAGTGAAATCGGTCAGGGTGAGTTTCATGACATCTTTTGGCGTACCTTTGGACAATGATGAAACCAACTCAGTTCTATAAAGAATACACATATGGATTGTTCCTATTAATTGCCATTACCTTTGAACGCAGGTGCACATCTCCATAGTTTTAAAACGCTCGACGAAGTAAACTGTCCAATGGCTACCTCCAGATAGTAGAGGGGCTTTCCAACGAGCAGCATCAAAATGATATACGGCAATAAGAAGGCACCTGAATTTAGCACAAATATCTCATCAGTTTCTTTTGCATAGATGTTATGTGGCCATTTGGCCCGCTATTTTCGCCTAGGCCACTTCCAGCATATATGGATACCACATTAGGCCTTACAATAATATGCATAGGAAATTGACATACAGTTAATACAAACAACGCATATCGTTTTAAAATGCTGCGATTCGTATTAGCTGGTAAGAATATGCAATCACTCTTCGGAAATTTCGGCAACTGCAACGCTAGGTCACTGGTGGCGGGCACCTGTTGCATATACATACCTCCTCCGTTCTGATAAGCAAGAAAGGGAAAACGCCAAATGTTGCCGAGCCCGACGGAAAGTCCAATGCAGGATAAGATGAATTCGGTCTTCTGGGCCCACTTTCCTCGAGGAGGGATGTCGTTACCGGAATCATGATTGGATTCGTGTACAAACGATGCCCTCTAAAAGCGAAATCACGAAAGCAACACAGGTGCAACACTCAGAACACAAAGATTACCACCGCTTTTCAAGGACAATTCAGCAATTTTAAAATGAATTAAAAAGCAGCCCTACGGTTTCGAATATACTAATCGCAATTCTAAAGGAAATACTCGCTAAACATATGGCATAGTTATAGAAATTGTCAAGAAATAACAAGATATTAAGACCTTCACAGGAACTTGCTCTTTTACCGCGTTGATGTTATCGGTCGTAGTTATCTGTGCGCTGTCAAAGTCTTCCTCTGCTCCTGGTGTACTGTCATCTCCGCTCACAAATGAATCGTCAACCGGTGGGTCTCCATGATCTTCCTGCAATAAATGACCCATGAACTGGTAGGCTTCACGTACACGCCGGCGCAAAATTGGCCGTAACGATGCCCTAGCTCCAAAAGTTACAAGTGAATAGGAGTAGAATAGGAACCATACCATTCCATACGGGCAGTGTGAAGACCCTCAATATCGTCTTCCAATAATTTGCACCCTTGTCAAAAGAGCTCTCATTGCTTATAGAGCGACGGAGAAATGCTATAAGCACAGTCAGGTAAAAAGAGTTCTCCTGTCAAAGATTCAATTCTCAGTCTTCCCTTGTCGTCGCTCTGTGTGTAGCCTAAGTGCGGATAGCCTTTTAGCGCACCAATGAAAACATGAAAACGTTCCTCGCTTCCACTGCGTCTTTTGATATAATCGCGAGTGGAAACCAATGGCCACAATCACTAGCAAATTCAGTGGATGTAAAAATAGGGACTCGCCCGGCGGAAGAAAACGAAGTCTCAAGCTTCAGAACGGCTCTCCAGGCTGTCTCGGATCATCTAGGAGGAGCAGGTTAGAACTAAACGGAGACTGCCCGAAGAAATTTAGTTACCGTGATGTCCGGGATTTCCGTTGCTGAGATGAATGAATGGCTCTCTTGACGTGAATCATTTGTTCGAAGTTCATTCACGTTTCGCACATATTTGGGAAATTTCATAGGCGCCGGCACTTCGTAGAATGTCACGGCCGATGTGTCAACCTGATTATTAGGCGGTAACGTGTACACTCGGCATCGTGGAAACCCTAAGGCGTTTTTGAAGCATACATACAACCGAACAACTACTGAAAGTGAAATACATAGCATCTCAAATGCAATATTAAAGATGTAAATTTAGGCATTGAGCCGGCTCCGGACTGTGTGCTGCATGTTTGACTTCGGCGGGTTGTATAGAAACAAGATTTTTTAAATCTGTCCGGTTAGGCGGTTTAAGAAAGTATTTACTTTTTGCCAATTCTCCCTTAACAACAACTTCATACTGCGATACAACGTATATATACCGTATAATGTTTTTAAAGTTATACGTACTGTATGTGTAACGTACTGAATACCATCACAGAAAACCCTGTATCTTTTCTGTGTTGTGTTCCGAAATGTCACTTACCAGACAACTTAGCTCTTGTCTGAGGACAAGGAGGTGCAAAAAGTCCGCACAAGGAGCCGACAACTTAAACAGATTTTAGCAGCGAAGCACCTAAGGGGGATAGATGGGCCAGCAAATCCAAGTTCATTCCATCAGGCATTGCCGTCTCCGGAGATACATGGCGATTTCCCTTATATGCCTATCAGAACGGAGGAGGTATGTACTTTGTACGTAAACAGACGCCCGTTCCCTGATTCGAGTGCACAATTCGCACTCACGTTAGCCCGCTCTGCTTTTTTCGAAGGGAAGAAAAAGAGACAATAAATGTAACTTCGGACTGCGTATAGCATTGAGCATAACAGGATTTTCCATAAGTTCATTTTCGCTAAAGGTTTACCTGTACAACAATTTACATCTGTTACTTGGTATTCATTTTGTAATAGGTCCGATATGTTTCTCGCTTAGGAAAATTGCTTTACTCTCCCTTGCCAGTTGTCGTTGTTTTTATCCTAAGTTCCCCGATCGTTTCATTCGGTTTTGAAAAATCATTTTTATTAGTCTGGCATCATCGTGGAACGGTGGCTCTTAACTGTTGAGCCTCTCTGTCCACTTCAAAATTATTGCAATTCTAAAGGCTATTACGCTGCTGCTTGCACATCATTATCCTGAGCTACCATTTGAAGCAAATGACAAGACGTGGATGCAACTGATAAGTTCTAAAAAGAGCTGAAAAGCAGCTGCACGTCCGATTTTATGTATGTAGGTTACACATTATTCATAGATTTTTTGAAGACGACAACAAGCCACTGTCGGACGATTTTATGCGAAGATAAGCTGCTTCTGCAACTGGCGATAATTACATCATAATTGGTGGTTAATTAAGGAGATAGCTTTTCTTGCGACATGTCAATATGGTAATTTTCGACTGCAGCTGAAAACGTGGAAAAGTATATCTATGTAGGAGCCACATCGAGAGCCGTAAATGTAACCGGAAGACGCGTCCATTCTTGTTTCAGTTTTCCATTGATTGTTCGTTTAATTTGGAAAATGTTGCTTTCGTTACTGTAGTGTTAGGAGCGCTCGGGCTAGTCGAGCAAATATGATTCTGAGTGATACAAAATCATCATAGATTAACATGATTTGCCAAGCACTGGCGGCTGATAGTTCTATTCTCTAGGTGAATGGCGCTGCCAAATGGATGCGTGTGTAAGTGGTTGGCTTGCAATATACTGCACTAACGTATTGCGTTGTAGCAGAGGGAGTTGCGTTTTCCAACACTATTTTTACATTTTAAAATGTCGCGCGTTGTCTGTTTTGCCAACATGCGAATTTTCTATGCATATTGCTGTCATTTCTGACATGAAATTTTCGAGCGACATGGTTACTGTACTGGATAGCAATAGAATATCACAGCCAAAAAACCGATGGTATACCTGCTCTCAATTTAGGTGCCTTCCTGTTGCCGTATACCCTTTTGATGACTTTCACTGAACAGCCATTCTACTATCTGAAGATGACCATTAGACAATTCACACCGCGAGCACTTTAAAAGTATGGAAATGCGCACCTGTGGTTAAAAATAATAATTCTGAGAAGGACATTGTGTCTGCGTATCGTAAACCCCCCCATAAAAGAGTGTCGAAGCTTTACTAGTATTCTGCAGACGTATGCTAAGATAAGGCATAAGGTATCGAATAAACACGCAACAGTGGATATCTAATACTTTCCGAATTATACATTTAGACGAAAAAACGTCGGTCTCAAGCCAACATTCGCGATGTCTTTTTTTAAATACAATATTCCGTAGGTATCTTTATTGCGAGACGCAGGCACTGAAAACACTTTGTAGAAATTGCTTATGAAAGATCATCTATGTCCGCGTACAAGTATAACGTCCACACCTGTAAACGACGCATTTGTGCTGAATTGCAGGCGTCGCTCAAGTCGTAAATTTGGTGCTCGCCTCGGTCTTAACAACATCATACATACACTCTCGTATAACGTCAGAATTTGCTACAAAATTTTCTATATGGTTTAGACCAAGCGATGGAAGCTGCCGTAAACTTCGTGGTTCGCGTGTGGGCCGCCGATGGTCAATGCTATATGCGTACCAGCGGTCTGGTTTGTTCCAGCGTAAGCGTGTTCGCTGAGACCGAAATACTCCACGCCGTGAGACCGGTCGGTTAAGGTATATGGACGTGTCTGCGCTAGACGTATTCATCGATGCTCTAAAACCTCGTGCAAGCGCTTGGCGAAAATGCGCTTGGATTTTTGTCGGTTGAAATTTCGTCGCCAAGAGCAATTGAACGAACGCCACTAACACACCCAGTCAATAATTCTGGACGTACGTCCATCACATCGATTTCGTTCGCACTCAATGTTCCAGCCTCATATTGTTGTTTTTTGTCTCGCTTTTTGTGCCGTGCTACTACCTCTAATGTGTTCATCTTAATGTGCTAGTATTCTCAATACAATCTATTGGAGGAAAGAGCTAGAAGGAATCTAGCTCTTGGAGTTAAGCTATTGCATTCAATTGAGTGTCGCCCTCACGTTGCAGAATTTATCCTGTCGAACTGCCAGAGAACCAGGTTATCTACAATGTACCACGCTAGGTTACAAGAATTCTCGCGCGACATTGTATTTTTGTGCACACTCAGTCAGGAAAACATTTGAGTTTCCAGTAGTAGAACAGCACAAAATTCACAAAGAGAACGCGTTAATTGTTTGTTTGATTTTAGTCGTGTTATATAGTTAAAAAGTTTGGCTGATTGGCCCTTTCTGTGAAATGACTTTGACATCCACCGACTTTCACATGCTCTAATTTGCTCAAGACGGTCTAAAGTTACTGCCATGGAAGCAGAACAACAAATGTTTCACAAATTAAATAATTTCGTTGCAAACAGTTGTCGCCCTGTAATTGGGATAGAGAATTATCAAGCCCCTTGTCCTGGTGCCTTCGCGCGCGCATTGCAACCGGAGGAGACCTCCTGGTGCTCGGGTTCGATCCTTTCCGTCAGATTTTTACGTTTACGGGGTCCGCCTTACGACGTAATACGACAGCAATATCGTCGAAGTAATATCGTCGGTTGAGGGTCAGCCGTAAGAATAAACTGGCATAGAAAAACACGTTGGCGTTATGGGAGTAATGTAATTATTGACAGATTGATGTTCTTCCCTCGGGTTGTACTTGAGCACTTCAAGTGCAGCTTCATTATAAACAAGGTGTGCACATCTCCAAGCATATCAGTATGGTTCCATCTGATATGGCTTCCATAATGGAAATAGTGTATCCGCTTGGAAAACACAAAATATTAATAATTCTTATGCATGTATATAATACACAGCACTCATCAGAGTTCTCTGTCGCAAGGCATTCGGTGGCAGCGACTCTCATCAATGTTGATTTCATTGGTAGTACTGCAGGATGGCTGGGGTCAACATCACCGCAGACTTGAACTCCAGGACCGCGACTCACGTCCCGTCCCATTCTTCCGTGATTCATTTACAAATTAATAGCAACGGTGGTTTGTCTTAACGTGGCCTGCCCCTGCGCACCTCTCCTAGTTTTGCTAATCAGAGGTGTCGCCTTACCTGGAACAAGCCAGGACATCGTTTATTACATGTGGCTCGAATGGACTAAAACTGCAAATTTTGCGAAGGTGTGTGCATCACGATTTAACTGCCAGCTGTATTTTAGCGTTTCTTGGTGCATCCATATTGGCGTGAGCTGTGCAAAAGGGCATTGGAGTAGCATCCTTGTATTAATCGAAATAAACAGCTTAGTATTATATTGACGCCAACAGTACAATTCATTGCCTCGACTCCAGCAGGACAAGTTTATCCGGGTGGATAAGAAACAGAAATATATGTTGGGCTCGTTCGGTCACTCTTAGATCTAAAACAGCTGAACAGCTTCTTTATTCGCTGAGGTTTGCGCAAGGCGTTATCATCATGCGTGGGAGCCACCACGATTTTCGAAGTATCGTCTACATGCATAATATTCGTACTCATAAAGGTCACAGTATATATAAATATATATATATATATATGTATATATAACACTTCATTCTTGGCTTCAAAGCTATATGAGGTTATGGTGCAAATTATCGTATACGTAATATTTGGTGAATAACATGAGTCAGTAAATTAATCAGGTTGCAATTGCCAAAATGCATCTTTTCGGCTGATTGTTTTAGAGACGCTATTTTCATTCCGGCAGTGAATTTCGTTACATCATTGAATGGTGGTTTTGTGATTTTTTCGACACTCGGTAACACCTCATATGAACTTGGAATCTCCATTAGCGAAGTGGTTAGTCAAGGACAGGGTCTCGCGTTCGTCACTTACCCCGAAACGCTCTCAAGACTTGTTTGGCCACTGTAATTCCTACTGGGACTTGATTCAGAGCTTAATCTACGTAGCTTTTTTACGCGTGCGCTTGATAGTTCCGAATTTCACTATGTGCCTAACGTTGCGTACTCAAATATAATACGCGAACAGCAGTAAGACATGACCAAAAGGTTTGCCTGCATGCACTGGTATTAAGGCAACAAAGCCTTCGCACAAATATTTATTGATTCCTTATTTATGCTTTGCTATTATGCCTATTACCTTTATTATCAATCGTTTCACTCTACAATGTCTTAAGCTATGTGAGTTTACTTCTATTTTGTGTTGTATAATTTCATACAGTTCGTAATTTTGCATTCTAGCTATAGAGCGATCCTTGACATCAAAAACCTATATGACATATAGGCCATGTACAGGGGATACATATTATTTTAGAAAGTTCACATTACAGAAGCGTTAAACTTAAGCCTTGAACTTAATGTGTCATTTGAATACATTGTTGACAGCGATCTGTGACAAGCGCCCTTTCCTGCAAAACGACCTTAAAAATTTTCATATTCGGGACATGGTCAGCCTGCTTCTTGCTGGGCTTGCCCTGTGGGGGGTAGAATGGTCAATACGTGCTTCACTTGATAGGCATCTACGAAGAAGGCATCTTCGTGATTGTTATCTCTCTCGAGGTGGTCAGTCTCGCTTGAGTGCACGGTAGATTCAGCAAATCAGCATTTGGAAAAGAATTCCTATTTTCGTTAAATGGCACAGACACTGTCTGTCCTGCTTCTCCAGAATATTAGACCCATCAGCCTGTGCAACCATCGTCTCCTTTAAGCAAACAAGTCGACACTTTGTGCACTTGTTCCGAATATGGTAGCCAAAAAGGAGACAAACAGAATTCGAATATTATGGCAAGCTATGTTAGGGAAAGGGACAGGGGTGGGACATTGACTTTATATAAGTGCGTCGCATCTCTTTTTCTGCAAACCAAAAAGCCTGCAAAAGGGACCTTCCAAGCGATAAAAACGTTTTTCGTTGTTCCCAGATAAAGAACCGAGGTGAAGGCACCCGACTTGGCCTTATGCACTCAGCTGGTAGTTTAGCTATAGTTTGCGTATTTCTGCTGCTCGCTGTGGACATTGCCAGCGGTTAGGGCCAGCTGGCCTGATTATTTCTACCGTCGGTGAGACGAAGATGAACGCTAATGGGTTTCTCTGGCGACTGCATAATCGAGCGAATTTACGCATCTCCCCGAACTTTAGCGTAGTAGTTCTCCACATGTCTGAGGCTTCGCTGGGCACTAGTGTTAAGTGGAGGTGCTCTTCGAAGCTCCACATTAGTCTTCAAGCTTAAAGGGAGAATTGAGACGAAAAGGGGAAGTGCGTTGTTAAGTGTAGCTCGACAACAACCGAGGCTAATCTCATTCGTCCTTTCGACCCTTCGTTCTCTTCGACTTAAAAATGCCTCGTACGCCCAGCTGGCCACTGATGATGGCCAGCCACAAAATCAATTTGCTTGCTGCAAAGATAGCTGCGGGCAGAGGAGTGCACTATGGACGTTATCCGTAGACTTTCACATTCATCATAGAAATAAATACGTACCAATTGGACGAGGGGTGTGCCTTATTAAAAGAGTCAGCTGTGACCTACGGAATCCGTAGATAGTAGGCGCACCTCCAAGACTCTAAGACTAATCGTTAATAAGTATACACATGCTCGCAAGCCTCTATAAACGATGAATTATTTATTTTCGGGCGTAAAGAGATCAGTATAGATTTGGGATTCATACAAAAAAAAGACATCGACCTTTTAAAAATGTTTTTGGTTTTTATACTCTCCTTAAATCTCTTATTTAAAACTTACTGATCATTTGCATGTAGTTTTACTATAATATTGCATAAATTAAACCATTTGAGAAGCTGATTCATGTGATTCTTTGGAAGCTTAGTAGCTGACTCGTTATGCTAGTGAGTTTAGAGAAGGTCGTACCAATATATATATATATATCTACCACGTTAATAAAGAAGGGATAGGTTTTCACTTCCACGCACTTGGACCGAGCTGTCACGAACTGACGCCGAGCAGCCCTCGGTAACATGTATTGCTTAGCTGATACAATGCGCCTGACAATATACGCTCTGTCGCGCTCTGTCGATATACGACCGTATGCTCAAGCCAAAGCTGTTATTTGGGCAGTTTCTGTTCCTCTATGGGTGGTGACCCACAAGACTCCATTATATAAAAAACATTTACGGTGAGCAGGTTCCGTATTCAGGCAAGGCTGCTGCACTCGGATGGGGCATGGCCCTTCTCTCAATGCTCTAAGTGTCGATTTACTTTCTGTACTCGATCATGGCAAACCGGAATGCAAGTATTTGCTGTCGACTTCGAAAATATTTAAATTTGCGAGATTTTTATGCTCGAATTTTAGCGCGAATCGAGGAGTCGTGTCCATTCCTGCGATGTTCGACAAGTTCTAAAAATCAAATAAAGCTGAAATGTGTATTTGAAATATTTCTCGGACATAACACATCATACTAGTTACAATGTTGACTACGAATTGCTCTGCGGCTTGTTCTTGTTCCTAGTTTCAATTGACCGACTTAAGCTACAATATTTGAAATTAAGAACGTGAATAGGCTTCTTTATTAGTCGATAAAGGAGTATCATCTGTTCTTGAAAAATATAAGAAACATTGAGATAATTTCACATAATTTTCGAACATTCACGGGGCCCTTCTTCCAACCAAGAATTGGGGTCCCGCACGCCCCATGGAACGCCTGACGTATAGACAGCTTCGATTACATTTGAAAGCTAAAGGCAGAACTCACCTCTGAAGAATAGTGTTCTTTTGTAACATCATTCAAGAAAACGGAGCAAAACCTATTCGTTCATTTACACGACGTCGCGCAATCTAGTAATAACGTAAGTATTTTGAGCATTCCCACTAAGCTTATATCAAACAAAAAAAGCAACGACATCTGTATTCAAACTGTCCTCATTACATCAATCCTTCACGGTGAGCATAGGCTAGTATGACACTACATCGTACCGCACTAGCTATAACAAGCGTGACAGCCAAAGAGAAAAAAACACCTACCGGTAACATGTCCCCTTTAATTATCAATACGAATCTAGCACTAGAACAGATTCGATTGTAGCGGAGGAAATTAGGCTACAGTTTGCTCCCCTCTATTTATAGCGAACCTTACAGACAAGAGCCGAGTAATTAGGACTGCTTAATTGATGGCTACAACAAAATCAGTCCGGATAACTAAGAAACGCAAAAATGTTCCGAACTCGTAAAGTCTCATATATGCAATATGGTACACCTGCGTCTGCCGCTAAATTGCGCAGCACTTTAGCAGCGTGAGAAAGCTGGCAATTGATTGTCGGTTTTTACACTAGTACGTTTTATTGCATGCACAAGTCGGTATTTCAACCCCCTAGCTGAACCACATTAATCGGGCAAAACGGCGCCTCTATTTTAGCGTCACCGATCAGCGACCGTAAAGCATCCGTCTTCAAACGCATAAAGCTGATGCTGTGAGCTCGATAGGGGAGTGCGGAGTTTTTGCTTCGATAAAGTCTACAGAAACAAAATAGGAAAACTAACGATAATCTCTTAAAAATAGGCATTGTTTTCAACTTTTGAGCGAATCTTAACGCTGGAACTTCTATAGCCCCAAACGAGTAAATGCAAGTCGACTGTACAGTTGTCACTACGTAATATCAGCTTGGCGAAATATAATAATAATGAAGAAGTCTTTTATAGCCGTAAGCTCAGCAAAGGACATTTGTTATATAAGAAATGGTAAGCAAAGATATAGTAGTACGAAAGCCATATACTCATGAAGAAGCTGAACAAGTTCTTGAATTCTAATTGGTACTCCCACACTGATTACTACATTGTCGATGGTGATAGTGTCTGGTTGCTTTTTATTACATATGTTCGTCGTACGATTGACAGACGTATCATAATACATAGTTGCCAGTTTCCATACAGTATGCGTATGCCGCACAAAGCATACCACGTAATCTCACCAGTTAGCTTTCGTCGGTGATGCTGGAGGCACACGCTCTTTTCGTACGATTAGAATTTGCCTTTTCAGAGCGAATTTTAGGTTTGCCAATTATTGTCAACATTTCGAGCTCGTTGCTGAAGCGCTTGTCGGTTAGGCGAGCGAGTATAACCATTCTTGTTAACCTGTCAGCTGTTTTTTAAATCACTTCAGTCGGAAACAAAAGCATATTTTTAGCGCAGCCGATTACTCCAAGCTAGCTATAACTACCACAACTACAATACGCAGTAAACTCTCGAATATGTGCGTCAACACCGCCAACCTAACAGCGCAAAATACCGCAATACAGTCAGCGGGCGGAAAGGAATATCAGCGTAATCCGCCAGAGATTCCTGAGGTTGCCCATACCTCTCCTCGTTGTCCGACATCAGCAGCGGCGTTCCTCACCAGACATGATGAAAACAATTGTACTTTTTACTGATTGCTCTTAAACCAGCAGATATTAGCGGTCATATTGAAGTCTCCCGACATACAAACACGTCAACGTACAACATTATCCCTATAAACTTCATACTTTCGATAAAACAATTTCGTTATAGTATTTTCTCTCGTGACCTTCCTTGCTGCTTCATTTGTGTACAATATATATATATATATATATATATATATATATATGGGTCCACTTCTTGTTATACGCGCAGGTAGCTACGTATGCCGTATCATCTCATTTAATCTCCTCTTCACCATATCCAGTCTCGTCGTTGCGCAATTCTCAATTTGCTCTTTATACTGTTCCGAAAAGACGCCCTTGAACATCTTGACACTGGCCAGCCGCACCATCTCGTGCCAGGGAATGTCCGAAAAAGCGACGCGACCGAGCCTGATCGTGGCAGACTTCAACATAGGTGTTAGCACAACTTCCCCATGCTGGCCAGGTCCCTTGATGAGAAATCGTACCCAACGAAAACCCAGGTTGCTTCTGCACGAATACGTTTCGTCGCTATGAGCTGAGCATGACACATTACTGATGCTGAACGCCGTTGACATTCCGTACAATTTGATACTGACGCTTTTCAGGGACTCGAACGTCGGACAGTTGTGCACTAATAACCGGTCTACCACAAGCCATCGTGGCAGATCACGGAAAATGCGCTTCAAATAGTTCTCAGCGGCGGACACATTCGGCGGAGGCGGAATTGTTCTCAACATCACCTGCTCATCACAACAGAACGACGACAGCAAGGTCACAAGCGCCAAATATCGAACGAAGAGTGCAGAAGGCCACATAGCGCAGTGGAACAGGCTGGGTTAGTAAAGCATCCTGCACTGCAAATCGGCCGAGGAAGTTTTGCCACAATTAGGACTAGTACGTTAGAAGTGTGTTTCAAAGACGTGGAACACTCGCCGGGTAGAGGGCTTTTGGTAGAAACGGTTCGTAGCATTGTCATCTCGTCTGTAGCCACCAATGGCTGAGTATTTACGATTGGCGAAAGACAGCTTTATAGACGCCGATAGACGCCACAAGGTTACAGCGTAGATTACGTCACTCCCAACATACTTTTTAGGGCCCGTTCAATTTTAGGGAAAAATGTAAATGCCTAATGAGGCCTACACAATGCTGCTAATAAAGACCGGTGTCGCTTGAATCGCACCAGAATCGCTTGTCAGTGATTTCAGACACTGGGCTTACCGATTTGTTTGCTGCGACAGTTTTTTCAACTACCTATTGTAATTTATAGTGGTCTTTCATAAAGTTGTAATTGAGCATCTACGTAAAAGGCATCGGTGGCATGCCAATTTTGGTAACAAGCCTAAGAAAATTTAGTGCTTTTTTATGAGAGAATTTCAGCAGCATGTCTCGTTTGGCAAGCTCCCGAGATAGCCACCTTTGCATTCATTTCATGAATGCAAAAGTGACTGTCCACGGCTTATAGCCAGGTGGATGTAATATTAAGGACCTAGACATGATAAAAGACATGATAAAAAAAAAAGCAGCCTACGCAGCCGCAAATCAACGGAAAGTGCCATGGAATTCTATTAATTACGCACTCACATAATTCGAACACACGCGAATAAGTAATTATAATGTAAATGGCTAACGAGGACATTCGCCAATACAATTAGCGATACATTTTGATACATGCAAGGACAAAAAAAAAATAAACACGCAATCACTGTCTGATAGACTTCTACATGACTGGCGGTATGATCCCTAACCTCACTATTTGTGTTGTCAAGCTAATGAACAAAATATCGAATAATGGCCTCAGTATTGATTAGTTTCATCCTTCAGTGAAGCTGACTGAAAAGTAACACTTCCATCCTACGCGTCCACCGAAAGCAGTAAGTCGTGAATTGCCAGACACACAGCCAATACAAGAAACTGATAATGGTGTACGCTAAAGTAGATTAATTTGTATTATCAATAATAATAAAGACAATCTAGGCCAGCAGGCAAAACTAAAATGAATGGAGATAATGACACGAGTCTGTTTCTTTTGTATAGATTAATTTATATTATTAATAATAACTTAATATTATTACCGACAATTATTACTAGTAGGTATAGCCTGCCGTTTCGTTCGCATCGCGGCGGTCGGTGGTTTCTCTCGAAACGCGCTACTCAGTTCGATCTGTATCACGGTTTCATCGTGCGGGTTAAAACACTAGTCTTACATTATTATCAACTTCGTCTTACTCCACATTATGATTTGACCTCGCTTTCATATTCGGTCTCTTTTTCTCATTACTTCGGACAAGCATAGTAAGTCAGCTCCATTAATCAGCAGCACTTTCGCTCTGTCGCGATGGTGTCGATAAACACTTTTTGTTTACAAGAACTTTCCGTCTTTAATGCGCCATGAACCAGTTTTCGTCGCGGTTGTTCTGCAGGACAATGATGTTTTTTCAAAGTATGTTATATTTACGTGACTTATGCCGCTAATAGAAATTATTACATTTGTTTTCGGATAGGCATTTTACGCATCTTTCGCGTATTCGCATATGTATTCTCGCGGCCTCGTCAACGATACAGTTTCTCAGCATAATGTAGTAGTATTATATATCGTAATACGATATCTGTGAGTATAATATTTTATCTGTCTTCTTCTGCTGCACTATTTGGTGATTGGGGTCCAAACTTCAACGTTTAACCCACCAGGTTTATTTTTCGCTACTTGTGTAATTAGATTAAGGGATGCATAACTTAAACTGCCATCTGCAATATGTACAACTTCAACAATAGTATAATGAAGTTTCAGAGAAGCTTGACTCATATTTGCTATTTTGTCATTGTATTTCTCATTAATCAATTATGGCTTTCGTTGCAAGCTTAATTGTGTTGAGTTGCTGCCGTCGCAGTTTATGGGGTTTAGAGAGTGTCGAGCGCCTATCTTCATGAACGCTAGCGAAGTTCACCTCGCGCACCTTTATCCCACAGCAGCAGTGAACAACCCCGAAGAGGAGCGGTGTGTTTGGGTGTAAGGGCGTGCCTCTGTGTGTGTGTGTGTGTGTGTGCGAGTGTGTGTGTGTGCGAGTGCGTGTGTGTGTGAGTGCGTGTGTGTGTGT
>MNPL01001998.1:3393-18358 GCA_002081605.1 Tropilaelaps mercedesae
CTACCCGGTAATGCTACACATAATGTGTTTGAAAAAGTACAAGGCAACACACGAGAACACAGTACTGAATTTTGGTAAAAAATGCAACGTTACGATACAGTGCCTGCACCCATCAGCGTACTGTTTTACACATCATACAAGCTCATTAAAAATGCTTGCCTCAATAATTAACGACTGTGCACGACAAGATCTAAGCGCAGAGCATTTGCAACTAGCGCATTGTGTTTTTTTAACGATGAAGCAGAGGATTATAGCTTTGTATTGATAGTGCGCAAGCAGCCGTAAGAGCATTCACATATGACCGATAAGGTACAATTCAAAAATAGAAATTCAATGGTAACGCGCATTAATTACTACTAAATACGTCTGTATTTACCTAATATTCCGGTTAGGGGGTCAATACGCTACAGCACATGTAAATTTTGAGAGAACTTTGAGAAATCGCGCACTTATTGTATTGTATATACATGAATGTCCGAGAAAGAGGGAAAGGGGTTGGTCAAGAATAATCTTTCTTTACGGTCCGTAGCCGGGACAGCCTAGCATTTGACCGTATATAAGGAAGATATGAAAGAACGTGAAATACGGGATTACACGTGAGGCGATGTATCTTTCAGGGATACTCCAGTCCTGAAAGGCATGGCTTTATACAAGAGCATTGTTCAATAGCTAAAGTACTATATCAAGATTAACACACGATATTTTCCTGTAGCTTTTTACACAATGCGATTTAGCGAATATTTTCACTTAATGACGTTTTTGGAGAAAATAAGCTTATATCTGGTAGCTTTCCAAGATGGATATTCTCAGAAACTTTGCAGGTTTATCTTCACTAAACGCAGATTGATATTCTATAGAGTACCTAACCTAACCAAAAAACAGATATTGTTTAGCGCTATCTAAACCATATCTTAATAGTTCGACCAGCAACAAACAAAATTCCAATTCACGAACGTATTTATATTTAAAATTAGTCTTTAACTATGAGTATGGAGAAGAAATATTTCTTGGAAGAAATGGACTGACGGTAATTCGCACAAAAAATACAAACCTAATACGCTCCCTTTAGTGCTCTCTAAGATGCTCACACCAAAGCGAAACTAACGAAAAGTATCTACTGACGGCGGGCAGGGCTTGTGAGAATAGAAAAGTTCGTCTACGAATCAGAGAACCCAGACTGAAGAGCACTCATTTATGCGGCCCCGGAAAGGCTTTAGCTCTCGCACCGAAATGGCGGTATGCAACTCGCGCATTTGGTGTAGTTCGGCACTTGTGTGTAATTGCTGAGTACCCCTTACCGCTAGAGGTGAATACACAAAGCTATTTTGTGTATAAGGCTAGTCAAGAAATGGGAAGCGTTAGAAGGCCGACTAACTAAAGGAAGATCTTGTTTACCCACGGAAGCCTTTTCAGGGAACACATGTCTTCTGTTGACCACGATGGCCTTTATGTGGCGATGAGCACCTACGATATTTTCGTGGTTACGCATTCATCTGTCGAAACTGTTGTTATGTGTTGTAAAGCGTATAGATTCGTCTCTCTAATTTCATCAAGAAAGTATGTGCTAATGTATATCACGAATCATATTTCGATAGGCTTGTGAATCAGAACTCTATAAGTTTTTACAAACTATCGTTACTGCCGTGTAGTTCTCTTACCTTTACGAAACGATTTAGCATCGCTCAGGTGGATTCTCGTAAAGACGCCGAGGCGCAAGTGCAGTCTTGCTTTAAGGATCACTCAAAATTTTTAGAATTATTTTTAGAAATCAAATTGCTTTTTTTCAGATTCTAAGAAGTGCTCTCACATACCGCGCAAGAAATTCTATTGTATTATAGCTCAAATCTCATGATTTGTAAATCCATCTTTACAATGGTCCCTTAAACGTGACCCGTCTGTTCCAGATGTGAACTGGAGCGATGGGTTTCTTTGATTTATACTGAACTCTGTGGAATTCTTGCCTTGTAGGAAAGCATTACATTATGAGAGAAAAATGGTATTATTCCTCGTTGGCGATTACCCTTTGCCGCTAGAGCGCGAACCTCGCCTTCTGTCAAAACTCACGCAAGACAAATAAAATTCGTCGTCTCAGCTCCAGCCATCCTCAAAACACCGCCAGTCAATGTTTTTAGACTCAACAAAAAGATGTTGGGGATTTTGTCAACTAATCGTTCGCATGCCGCCTACAAACTGCGAACTGCTTCCATTAGATGTTCATGGATGCACATACAATGCTACCGACGATGCGTTGCCAACATCCAATAATTGACAGGTTAGAGTCGCTAGTACACCAATTACCGGGATGAAACGGTTGAACCACTGGTGTCCCCGGCACCGGATGAAATAAGTTACGTTTATTAAGACCAAGACACTGGTTTTGAATTTATTGCCGTTTCTTGAAGAATACTTCGCTTTGGGTATGCGCTTTCTCGTGGACGTTCTATACAGAACGGATATATAACTGCCTATTCATTCACTTCGGAAGTAAAGAACAGCTACGGAATTGTTTCAAATTAATTGTTCGTGATTAGCCCTAACGACTCGGGCGGGCGCCCGGTGATAGGCAATCTTTTTACGTAGTGCTGCAATCACGCATCGAACCGTTACAAAGGCACTGCTGTACTCCTTGCAAGGTTTGAGACAAAAGAATTAGTATAACTGGCGCGGTCGTGGAAATGCAGGCACAACAGCTTATAGACCCTCTATAGATGAAAAAAATGTTATAATTTGGTATGAAATGTATAAGCGACTTTGGAAATTATTGAGGCGGAACCATGAATAAGTAAGTTAGAAAGCTTACCAGACGTTATGATTTTGCATATAATCGTTCAACATGTTATAATCAGCCATCGAAACCATTAAAATAAATATTCCTCGATATTGGAGGATTTTGAAGTGGGTGTGTGCATACACGGTTGAAGGTGCGAGGCTACAGCAAAACAAACTACTCTCACAAATAACACCACAAGGTGGATGATGCCTCAATCGATACGATTAGATGTATGCCCTATCAGCTAATTAACAGTGATTATATATTCAAATAGCAGCGCTTCACTATTTACTGCCATGCATGACTAATTCAATAGCATTCTTTTCAAATAAAATTAGTACTGTGGTTTGCACAAAACGTATTTGACTTTGCCATCTAACCATTGATATTTGGTGTTTGTCGTTCACTGCGGGCCAGCAAACAGTCAAAATACATGCTTGCGCTTTGTACAGTTTACGAGTTGCCTACGTTCGACGAGTTCACTATAACTTATTCTGTTACGGGCAATTTTTTAAATGCATCATATGTAGGCAATATGCAAAATATCATCGATGAAAATGGTATCCACAATACTAGCGGATCGGAGTCGGGATCGTTCTCAAGTGTGAATTGCATTAGACATCTGTTTACCACAGTCACACACAGGACAATTCTTTGATGCAACGATGAGCGCTAAACTCACACAGAAGCGGCAAGTTCCATTTTTCAATTTTCTTTGCTAGGCATAAAACGCGCAGACCTCGAGCTTTTTTCATAAATAATAGACAACAGTCTTTGAGAAGGACCCCGAGAGAAGCTACTCTCTAGTGCACTGCTTGCAGGCAGTGGATACGGCCATGCCACAAGGAAGGTTATATGAGTACACGTTATTTATCGGGAATACGACAGAAATAACTGAACGCAACAAAAATCGCTTTTAAACCGGTGTACGCCCCGGTCATTGAATACTAGTGGAAGATAAAAGACTGAGGTCTTAAGAAAACCACTGGTCCAAGACTGCTCTTATGTTACTTCGGAATTCAAAGGATTTACAATTTATCTCTAGAAGACCTTTCCAATTTCAGTAAGTGAAATAGACCCAAATGTATGATACAACCATGCATTCTTAAGCAAATTGGCGACTCATGTTCTTGTCTAGCGTAACTGAAGGACATGTACGTTATGGGCCACAAAGCTCGCTTCTTTGGTACATCGAAGCAGACCAGTCGGTTAGAGTTTGCCAATTTAAACTAAACTATTTGCGCGCTTTCAATGTTTTAAACTTTATATTGCCTTTAGTATTACTTAGAGTCGCGTTACGTACCCAAAAGGTTCAAAGCACAAAGAGTACTCTAACAGTCGAATTCGCAAACAAGCGACTAGTAAATTGCAATAGAATATACGGTAAATTAATTGCCTGCTTTATAGCCGGCCGTTTAGTTGCTTGGGCCATTGCCGTGTCGAGCTAAACCGTTCACACGTACCCAAGTGGCCTGATACAGTTCTTATTTGTACGCGGATTGGGAACTATCCCCAAACGAAAGGAGGTTTGCTCAGAATATATATCAGGCATTTACAAAATATATAAGATCGTCCTTTAATACAATAGTCGTTGTTAAGTTTATATTTTGAACACGGCTTTTTTGCAGAAAACAAGTGACAGTCTAATCCGCATAAGCCAAGGAAAATAGAACAACTGCTATAATACACAATAGTACCGGCTTGGACGAAATACTATTGCATCTGTATAGCTTTTTTCTTTCATTTGTGTCTCTTCCTCAGGACATCGCAGTTACAGTTAACCAGGCCGTCACCGGCAAACGCACATATCAACGAAAATAAATTAGTTTCCATTGCTAATGATAATTTCTGCCGTGAAGAATCTATACACAGACGCGCAGCGTTGGTCTTCATGTCGGTATTATCAGGACGACATTTCCGTTTCATTTTGACCTTCATCGCAACAAGGCCTCAACACGCGGCAACGTACGCCCAGCAAAGACTGTCGTATTATTTTTCACTCTCCGAAGATGATGGGGAGCTCAAGAAAAATCTGTACTTCGGAGAAGCTGTTTATGGTACTCCAGGAAGAGACAAAATAAGTCACGGCCATAATTGGACAAGTGCGCGTTGTCGTACTAGACAAGAAGCTGTCTAGGAGAAGAGCCGGTTTATTATCTTGTAGAGTAACGGCATTTGTTCTGTACTTTATTAGAACAGAAAGGCGAATGATCTCGTTTCGTCCATCGTTCAGTTCTTAGCGTAACGCGTAAGAACATCCACCCTTGGACGTAGTACCGGATTCTTATAAACAGCCGCTCTTGTTTTGCAGTTTTGTATTAAATTTCGGAAGAGTACTTTCTAGTACTATAATGTACCATCTGTGTGCCGACGACATAAGCGTACGCAATTTCTAACATTTTGTGCTGGTCAATCGGTCCTGCTGACCGCAGATGCAATGTTAAAGTGGCCTGCCTGATGATGATGTGATCCCAGTCCTAAAAGCGCCGCTATATGTGAGAGAGAAAGAAATTCCGTTCTTATTTGGACCAACACGCTCTCTTATGCACTCTTATACATGCGATCTCTTATGCGCCTCGAGATAGGCTTCATTTGAATTTCGATTTTGTACAGATCCCACAGACAATCTAATTAGTGCATGCAACATTAGACAAGGCCATTTTGTACTACTAACATGTGCATATAGTGTTTTGCGGTCTAGAGACCTGTGTCTACGCGTGATACTGCAGCTACCCTGTGGACTCATAGGCTGAACTCGATGGCTGAATGACGGCTATGCCTGTGATACTTATGCGTAGGCATGATAATAATCGTTTGCAGTTTGCCTGTCACTTCGGTCAATTGTGCAACCTTCTATGTGCGCAACCTTCTGCTTTCAAAAAGCCAAGTGAAATTCTGCTTTCTGGTTTGAACCGTTTATATTATCGAGAGAGTGTAATTGTACTCTACCCGCCGACGTGTGTAATGATTCCACTCAGCATACTGAGTCAGTCTGCATTTCGCCAGCCTTGTCTTGAGTCTCGCAGGCCTTCGTATGGAGCTCGAGGCCTTACGACATGCGTCGGACGTCATATACCTGGCTAGATTAAGCACGGAAAGTACTACCTTTCTGGGCAAGAATTCACATCAATAAAATCCCATTCACCTCTGTGATGCCCTGTCAGTGACACCACGTGAAGACTTTTGCATCAACATGGTGTAAAGCTTGTTTGTGCACGAGCACGATGCCAGTAGAGTCTAAACACATGCTCCCTCCCTATTTAGATTTGTAATCGTTCATGTGAGTCCCCGATCTACGAAATGCCTCTAGAATTTGACGTCGACCTACACAGTTCGAGAGCCGCAAATTCCCAAGTGCCAGTTTAGTTCACCTTAAGCGCGCCTACGCACGCGCTGGCCACGTAAAAATCAATGCACGGCATACAAGGAACGATCGCTGGTTTCATCATGGGCGTGTCCGTTAACGGAGGCCGTGACACGTGTAACCGGCGTAAACCAGAACTACAGAAGGGCCTTTGTCGCAACTATGGTGAAGATCGCGAATCTACACAAGACAGTTGCATAAAAAAGCTTTCTATTTTACAGCAATGATCGACGGCGGTGTCGAGAAACTACAAAGGCCCATTACAACATTTGTTGGGTCGTCGATCGCTACTTTCTCTGGAGACAGCGGAATATGGTAAAACGAAGCAGCGGTATTTTGTGAACGTCTGCGCTACGCTGTAGAGCTAAGGTAATGTCGCGGCATGAACCCGGTGTTCTCTCTCTCTTTCGGTTCAGATGAGGTTGTTAATACAACAGTGAATGACCGTCTTCACTAAATAGTCAAGGTTACATATCACCATAGTGCAGAAGAGATAAATGCCTGTTGATGTACGTGAATTGATAATGGGATTATGGTTAGCCAGTCAGCTAGGTCTGTTAAGGTTTTGCGGTTAGGTTAATATCGCCGAAGGAAACTGGTTGGACGATGTGTGCTGATGAAATCGATTACAGTAGATGTCCTCTTGAGTTGGGACAGTGGGTCGGGTAATGGGACTTTATCTGTCAAATGAATGTGTCATAGTTGATGATGTCAAAAATTCACCAACGAAACAATGGGCTCTTCCATAGAACTCGAGAGCGATACATGCTCCTTTATGGAATAATACATGCCTAACTTAAGCTTACTTTTTTACGTTGGCACTACTCGCCTGACACTTCATTCACGCCACAGTGAAACATCTCGAGGTGCGCATCAAATGTCACGTGTAGGCTATAAGCTGCTTTAGTGTACAAACTTCAATACACCCGTTCTTATTTAAATTCTCTCTGTCTGTCCCCTTGTTTCTTCCACCATTGGCTGTCCACCCAGTGTCAGATTTATGCTTGACGTCCAGCAGAGATGTCGTTTCGTTTTATTTGCTTTCATCTCCATTCCCGTCTCAACGGGTTCGTATTTGCAGAAGCTAAATATAATATCGCATATTTGCCGACAAACCCATTGCGAGCCTCGTTGTTTGCGAATTATTTGGCAGCCCGTTCAAGTTTACACCGAAGCGGTTACGCGACGGGACGGTCGCCGGTGGGGCTTAGCGAAGGCCGTCAGACTGACTCTGGGGTCCAATTATCGCCAACCAACCTAACCCAAGTCGCAATATCAGCGCTATTTATAGCAGCTGACAATATATCCGGTGAAAGTTCAGCTTAGCCAAGCGCTTCTGTGCGTCCTAGCGCAGTCAGCAAAGCATTATCTCAGTTTCATGCGACGTAAACACAAGTTTACGTCGCATGAAACTAGTCACAAGTTACAAGCCAACGTCAGATCCGTCGTATACATGCCCCCGCTACTCATATGCGTTCGGCCACGGATGCTGCATTGTCACTGCAGAACGTCGATGGTTCGCACCTGGCGAACGACGGATCTGTTTTCGTCGTAGCCTAGTGTGAAAGGAACCACGAGCAATGAAGAACGTTTGATGTGATTCACCTTAGTATTAATATGGCCGGTGAAGCACGATAGAATTGTCTAAGCAATTGTCTAAGCATTGTCTTACACACACACACACATTAGTAACCTCTTTCAACGTGTGAAAGTGTGTTCCTTGTGGAAGTGTCCAGCAAACAAACCAGTTCCGAAACGCAATAATAACTTACCTCACGCAACCCTACAAGAAGTCTGCACGATTTTTGGCGAAACAGGTCATTATAAACAGATTCTTGAGGAATAGGGCAATGCCCACTTTTAATGCGCGTTTTCCGTTTTTTAACTTAGGACTATTTGTCCCGTTACATTGAGCAAGTTGCTATATGAATAGTTCGCGCCACCGGCAGTCTTCAAATAGAACGACTTGTTGTTCTCCACAAGACATTATCATGCCAATCGACAACCTTTGTAGGCAGCGACTCAGCCATCCCGACCCAGCCATGTAATAGGTGCACAGCCGATGAAGTATTCTATGGCGAGTTTTTTACATCGAAGGGCGGCCTTAACGAAAAAGCCTAGTTATTACACAGCTGTGCATAAATGGTCCAAAATATAGCATAACCAACTCTTCCGTTGCGCCTTCGACAAGGCCACTGGAAGACAACTGCTCCTTTCGCCTCCACTCAGATGCACTAACGAACAAGTGAGAAGAAGTCGTACCGCTAATAACATTGCCGAGTATGGCGGTTACGGCGGTGAACTAATATGTGCTGTGGTAATGTAATTGATAGATCAGTAAGACTCGTAGTAGTAGAACTTGCTTTACATCCCATAAGCCTGGCCGTGTCCAATAAGATTGCCTGACTAGCAGAGCCATTAGGGATACGAATAGTTGAGAAAACGACCGTTCGAATCATATTATTCGTCGTTTACCCCTTTAGCTGTCTGATGACGATTGAGACTTATCTGGGTTTGCACGAATTTTTTTCTAGTTAACGACTAGCGACGTACGCTTCACACATATGCCCTGTTGTTGCTGTGATCTTCTGGAATATTTATAAAAACAATGACAGTTAACTTGTCTAGGGCCGATGAACGCCGCCTCAGCGTCGTTGCGTTGACGTGTTTTTTGCGCCGTTTCTTGCCTGACCCACACCGGGCCGTACGCTGCCTGCTTTGCCATGCTCCCACTCGGTCGCCACGCCAAAGCACGTATCAACGCAGCCAATAATTGCGAATAATTGCGAAAGACGCCCGAACAGAACTAGTTATTATTGACGTGCAAATAAACCCTTAGTTTCTGTCCTTTGGCTTCTACCGTCCTGAACGACAACAATGAGCCGATGATTTCGATGTCGGGGTCGTCATCCTGTTTTGTTCCTGGCGAATCCATCGGGTCTACGCGATTACAGCATTATTTATAGCTGGGTCGACACGGTGTTGAGTTTCGAAGGTAAATCAGAATAGTTTTAACATCCGAGAATGTAGACTGTTGTACTTAACTCAGTCGTGAGTGCAGTTGAAGGCACTTCGTTTGTTATTCCGACCAATCATTCTTGACGTATTTCCTTGACGAAAACGGTGTCGTCTGAGGAGGCAGATTACGGCGAAGGCCATTTTGATCCAAGGCGGATGTTCGCTGCAGTATTCGTCGTGGCGAAGTGACGCCGCCGCCTCCACACCGGCGTTTGAATGGACGATGCTTCGAGTGTGCTTTGAAGTGAAGTGTGTCCGAATGTGTAGATTTACAATCGAACGAATACCTAAAAGAGTAGAGTAGACGATCTTTCACTATGAACGGCTCTTGTACCAATTTGGTTTGTTAGTTATTTAATGTTTAAATTCTCTATTTTGGTTAAATGATGGTTCTGTTATGTGGGCCGATACCTGGCCTGGATGCGTTACGCACCTCTAGTCCTTGGTGACAGGGTACGAACCCCGCTACCTCTAAGTGTAGCAGCTAATGTTTGCTACCCAACACAAACACACAACAAACGGATGTCAAAAACACGGAAGATTTTTAAACTAGGCAAACATGTCGATGTGAACAAATAGTTGAGGGAAGACATTATCTAAGGCGTCTCCAGAGTCTGGAGGTGCCCTTTGATCAGCTCCGTCATTCTCTGTTACGTCCTCACGATTACAGAGAGGCTTAGCCTTGCGCATCGTCTAGCCGGACTACAATGGCCATGTTCTATACTATAACGGCCTCTATACGTTTCTAATATCATGTGTTCGTTTAGCTAACTTTTTCTAGTAAGAGATGTTCACCAAGGCGGACGTATTGGACAGACCAAAGTTCGCGTTCGTTCAGCTCAGAAAAGTAGCTTTGCGACGCTAAATTTTTATCTCCGAACTTGATCAAACGAATGCTTTCATGTGCTGTGATTCCAACCTACCTAACTTTCATTGTACCTAAACAGCTGTACCTCTCAATATATTATTATTGAACCGATGATTTTTGTAGTGTTTTTTGCCGATCTCTTCCCGTGAAGCCCGTGAGGCTAGAGGTTTCTGAATGTGGCTCTATTCGGGACGCACTCAAAAGATAATTCATTGCACTGGCAGGAAGCACTAATGACTCAGTATTTCCTTCTCATCGAAGTTGCATAAAGGGAAAGTCAATTAGATAGGACTGAATTGCAAGTTGGAAATGAGTTTTACTGTCACTTTGGAGAGGTGCTGAATGACCTCGCCTCGGCTTGCGTGAAATGTGGTCGACCGAATCTTTTTAGCAATTTGTCACGTCAAAGCCAAGTTGTATGTTAGTAAGAAGAAATTCAGCAGTCATAAAATAGCAGAGCAGTCACAGTGTTTAAGTTCTACCATAAGGATATGGATAGTGATGCCGCGTGTATATATTTGAGAGCATTTCCATTGTTCGGTGTATCCATTAAATGGACGTAATAAGTGTACAGTTTGCTTTCAAGCGTTTCGGGTATGATCGATTATTTTTATCAATGCCGAAAAAGCCGGAGAGGGTCTCATGCAATAAGGTGGTCTATACCTACCACGGCTTGAAATTGCTAACCCATGGGCAATAGTGCTTTGGCGATATTTAATAAAATTCTGTAGCCTGCTAGCGGTTCACGGCTCCAATTAACACGTTTAATATTTTTTTCAATGACTTAGAGCTTTAAAGCTCGTCATTTCGTATTGCGTCAGCTGCTAGGCTCCCCTTCTTGTAATTGCAAGCGCATCGAAATTATGGGGATTTAACAAACTTACTCTTACTCCAAGGAGATTGCCATATCTGAGGGAGTAATTTTTTTTAAATAATTATTTTGTTACTTAGTTTATTTATCCAAATATGTAATGCTATATCAATTAGTTGCTCTCAATGACTGCTTCAATAACATCTTTTTGATATACTAATCGAAGAATAAACAATACCTGCGTCCTCACGTGGTGTAACAATAATTTTAATTGGCGTACTTGCAAATAAAAGGCCCGAAGTCGTAGAAGACAGAAGAGATAATGATTCAATACTATCAATTTTTTTTACATAGTGTTAACGTCTCGAAAATGCGATAACGCAAAGAGGTATCGACATAGGTCTTAATTATATGACTGTGTTTGGAAAGCATGAGAGGTTACATTAATGAGCTCGAGATTATTGTTCGGTGCAAAAGCTCTATCTATGAAAAGCGGTTATAATCATCCTAAGACAACCTCGGATTTAATCGACCAGAAGCTTACAAATTACTACGATAAGAAAAAGTACTACTAGAAACAAGTGCAGTGGATGATGATTGAGATGCTCGCAAGCCCTACTTTGTGTCATCTGTTCGATATCTTGGCAATGTTAAATGTCCGTTTTCTGGCTTGTATAATTGGTGTACACACATGACACGACAAACAATGTAAACCATATATACCCCTTGGGTGTTCTTTCGATAGATGATATACGTGGTAGCAGAATAAGCTAGTGAAGTGAAAAACTACTGAAGACGTGTATGGACGTACAATAGGTCACCTCGTAGAATTCAAAACCTACTTCATTTTTTCTATGTGATACATTTCAAATCGGTAAAGACTGTGTCGTCAAAATTTGATGTTTTTAAATGTAAAGCTATCAAAAAAATACAATAGTTCACTAACCAGTGACCTCTGTGCGCACGCAGCAGCTTTCGCGACTTAGTGGGCAAAAGAAAAGCCGTAGAGTATGTGGAGTAACGAGCAGTAACTGCCTCTTTCAGGCTAAGTTGGTTTCTAATCACACGACCCATTTTCGAAGGCTCAACGGACCCCAAGCACCTATCTACACGCGTAGGCAGAGTTTTGCTGGTTACTATCACTGTGCTGTACGCTATATATATACACTATATAAAGAAATGCCTGCGTGGACACTTTGCAGGTGTTCCACGGATGACGTTGAGTAGAGAAAGGTGTATCTACTCGGCTTGCTGTGATGTGTGCAAGTGGATATAAACGTTTTGTGCAGCCAAACGAAGGTGCTTTAGATACCCAGTTGGACTGCTCTTCCCAGACATTGCCTTTGGCGTACGTCCCTCGACGCCTGCGAACTCGCATATTTCAAGCGTGCCCGTCAGGACGTCAGAACATACGGCACTTTATCTACAATATGACAGCAATGCAAGAGACGCAACGGAAGAAACAACGAGATTGTTATATCGTCAAAGGCAATCTCGTGTCTCTACGTAAAGTGGAGCATTGCGTACAGTGCTGGTATTGTGTCTTGCTGTCGCTCTCATTGTATCACTCGTCGAGGCAAACTCGGCGACCCGAGATGGCTGGTGTGTTCAGATGGAGCAGCTGTAGTACGTATTTCAGTCCCAGTTGTCATGGGATTTTTTGCCATGCTATTTTTTTATAAAAAAAAAAATAGTTGTCATCTCGCCTTTATGGCCATCAACCCCGCGAACCTAAATCTCGAAGGGTGCTATGAAAGCACGCTGAAAGGACTGCGGCGTTTCGTCGTTCCGAATGCCTCACCAGTGGAGAATCATCCACTTCCCTGTCCTTAGTAATCGGGCTCTGGTGGAATAGCCAAACTGCTCATTGCAATAATCATGCTTCGAAGGTAGGGCTGAGGGAGAACGCGGTTTAAGAAGCATGGCCTTGCGTTTGCGACCAGCACCTCTATTTATGTGTGTATTTACGTGCATTCATATATGTACACACAGAAAAGCAGAGAACGGTTATTTAAGAAAAGCCGCATCCTTTTCCTCTATTCTTGGTCGTGAAGCTTTTAGTTTAGGTGCGAATGAGGCAAAAAAGGACATGACTCTGTCCGTAATATATTCGTCAGATACGCAAACGAGTGGTGAAAAACGAGAAAGTCGAAAACAACCTGTATGATCGAAAACCACTAGATGTCAGATTCTCCGGGCTTCCTGGCCTGGAGTTGCAACTAGGTTTTGGACCCGACCTTTTCCGAAGTTTACGATACAAACCCCGAAGACGACCTCAGCACCAGAACTTTTGGCATTTTCTCGGAGTATCTTTGGTACTTTTGTGGCATGCTATGGTACTTCTATACACCTGGGGTATAGCGTGGTATGCTTATGGCTATTTTTATTTTCTGTAATGCATTTCTATTAAACTATGATATCTTTATGGTATATTGCGGCACCTTTGTCGTATACCGCGCTACTTGTCTTGTTTTTGGTACCTTTATAGCACTTTGTGCCGCACACTGTGGAGGCTCTATGTTCTTCAAGTTGTCGCTAAATTTATGTTCGTACCGACGTAATTGTCAAAGCGAGCGAAAAATTTTAAAAGGTTTGAAAGGTGTTTTGCATGCTTGAGGGCCTACTGAAGCGTATGAAGGACCTTTCTTTGTCTTAATCTACGCATATTTCAAGGGTAATATCAGTAATGACAACAAGTGATAACAGGAATATACTTTATTAGTTATTCAGTTCTGTGACGCGCGTGTGTATAAGGGAGTTGAAGTACACCCTTTAGGTTGAATCGCTTAGGTATTCATGTACCTAGGCGTGTATATCTCTATCAGTTAATCAGCTTGTTAAGCATGTTCCAATATCACTTTATCCATAAAATAAACGTGGAATTTATAGCTGACGTATAATGACGAGTATATGTTTCCGAATGTGGAACCCTCATGGGCCGCACAATGTGATATTTTTTTATGGATTAAATACATATAGTTATATGAATATATAACCACCATTGCCAGGCCGCTAATAGTCATATTATATATAGTTATATTAGTGCAGGTGAACTCCGGTCGTCTTCCTTCAAATAGCACTAATATAATATTTTCTCACTTGCTTTCGAATTTGCCACACATTTATATATATATATATATATGTATATATATATATATATAAATATATATTCTAGTATCACCACAAAGTTTTGCACCTGAGATAGTTGCATCCAAGCTATCTACGTCATGTGCAAAATGTATATATATATATATATCTATGCATATATATATATATCGGGATTTTATAGCTGTGACACATGCTACGTAGTACACGAGTCGACTGCACTCCATTGAATAGCAGAATGCAATAATGTTTTCGATAGCGATTGTATACACTCTGCTTAGATCGGCAATTGAAATTTTCATATGATCTAAAGAGCGCTCAGTGTTCACTTATGATGTTTATAATTTAGCTTTCCCTTGCGTGTCTCCATATGTCGTTGATTTCCGATATTAGCTGCGAAAGCGACACACACGTAGAAAACCCGACAACTTACACAAGCGACCCCCATAGCCACCACTGCCGTCGATACTTGCATGTGTCCAGACTTTCTGGATATCGATCATCGATCGATTGAGCGAGCTCAAATTGCTAGATCATCCTAAGACAACTTAACTGGAGTCCGAAATGAGGCGCCCAGTGTACGCGAGGCCAGAACTATCCTTATAGTGCCTCAATGGACATGTAAAGTCAGCCCAGTTTTTCATCGGCACTCGGACAATGGAACGCCTATATCTTCCCTATGCTGCAATGAGCACAGTGATATATCAGCAATTATATGCTGAATCCGTGAAATTAACTTCCTATGCAGGCCTCATTTTCAGCATCTTAACCGATCAAAACACGAAAAGCCTCACCTACCCTTCTGTTTTCGTGTACGTCAACCTACGAAGCTTGCTCTAGTGATATTTAATGAGAAAGGAATCCACGCGCAAGCAGCAGATATTCACCTGATGTAAGCAGTTAGTCCTTACAAGACCATTGCAGCAGGTATGTACGATGAAGTTGCTCAATTGAGCTACAGCAAGTGAGGCGTTACGGAAAAATAGCCATCATGCATGTTTATATATATATATATATATATATATATAT
>MNPL01002004.1:0-45854 GCA_002081605.1 Tropilaelaps mercedesae
TATATATATATATATATATATATATATATATATATGTATATAGTGTGTACAACGACAGCAAGATGCGAATTACCATCAGTCTCGTTATGGCAACTGCCACTCTTCTAACAGGTACGTAACAAGTGTGTCTGAGTGGGCAGACGTATTCGTTAGAAATGCAATGTAATTTGTTTATTGTTTGTTAGGTCGACGGAAATGTGCTGCCCCCATTGTAAATTGCAGGTTCGATGCCAAACCGTGACGTGATAGTGGATGATAGAATGGGTTATAACAAGTAGATTCCATAGAAAAAACCGAAAACCAGAGTAACTAGACATAAGCTGCTTGAGCCTGTATTTTGCCACTTCCCTAATTACTGGATTGCCTTCAAAGAATCACTAGAGAGCATATTTTTATACGCATTTTAACGGCTGTAAAAAACCATTTAACAGCGTTCCAGGCTGAAAGCCTAGTCGACGTCTGGAATCTAAGGTAGTATTGAACGGTCACTGAGCATACTTTTTCGATTTTCACATAACTAATCTAGTCACGAGTAAGAACCAATATTACTATCAAGGCCCACATATAATGAACGATTCGCATTTACGTCTTGTCATCTTGGACTACAAGGGAAAGTTGGCACAGCTCAGTTGTGTCATTTTGGACTACAAGAGAAAGCTGGCGCAGCTCAGTTGTGTAACTTAAACGCGCTGCCGAATTGTTAAGGTCGTGCAACTTCATCTTTGTTAGCGTTTGTACATACGATCTACCTGAAACAATAATGCAGACGTTCATCGTCTGGTAACGGTATTCTGCTGCATCGGAACATGGTGATGTAGAATTTACAATCGACTGAATATTCATCGACTAACAGATGCATGTTCGCGCAGTTAGAATAGCATCATTCTGTAATCATCATTGCGTTCCAGTCATTGTCGTTGGTATCTCTTTGTTCAGTTATCGTTAAATCTACTGCGATTTCATCGCACCTACACTCAGCTGAGAATGCAAAATATTGAGCGTTTGTTATTATACGATTTTTCTGGCTGGTAAATTCATGCGCGCCGAGACGGTAGCTTCAGTCAGTTACTCTAATCAAGCAGTGCAAGATCTGTATGTATTCTCATAACAAATTGAATATGTTAAACTAATAGTTTATCGTTCACCTGATACACACATGTTTCGTTCTCATCATTGTACAATATAACTCAGATTCTTAGATGATCAGTTTCGTTTAGCCATACCACGTCCTTCCTTTAAGTTTTACTATAATTGTAATCTCAAGTCTGTCCTCTCATAAGGATCGGGTTCCGGACCTGTCTATATGGCAATGTGGCAACGTTTTGTGACCTCTACGTCTTCTTATCGTCCAGCTAAGTCAAGATATCACATTTATCCTTCCTCTGCCTTCCGGCATACTTCACGCTATATTCTCCGTCCGTGTGAAATGGGCAAAAGAGCATTGAGGCAACCAGTGCGCGTACAACGGACGTAAGCCGAATGTTAAGGATAGCTAGATGCTTGAGATTCGTTGGGAGGTGGTTCGATTGGGCCTGTCCCATCGACGACGATGCCCTGAATCCCGCAACGCTCGAGGTTGACAGAAGGAGATCTGGAATCGCGTTTTATCCACTCCTTTCTGCACGTATGTCAATGAGACCTCGACGACACCGGGCACGGAACAGCCAGCAGTAATCGGCGGCTATTTGCCTTACCGTTGAATCCATTGAGACAGTCGTTCAGGCGCCCAGAGATTGCCATGACTTGCGGACTCCATCACTATCCGATTCACGTCCAAACCATGACTGGGAATGGCTAGATCGTTTAGACGGTCATCGCTGTGGCGACCGTGGCCGTCGCTGCCACCGCATTCGAATCGACTGCTTGATTTGTCTGCAACCGTTGATCCTGCTGTGAGTATGTGATCACGCCCGCGGGTTAAACTACCCAGCGATCGGACTCAATTTATCAGACTGTGCTTTTTACCACATACCCTTGTATCAAGCCCCGATCACCACCGTTGTCACCTCTCTATGTAGATATGGACACGAGAGATGGCCACACATGCGAGAACATCCGGGGCCACGGATCAAAGGGGACTAAAAGGGACTAAAAGTCCATTCAGTCGCGTGTCCCCACTGCCTAGGGGCGAACAGCCATTGCCTGTGCTGTCTCTGCCAGAAGCCTCCTCAGTCGATTGTCGGCTGGCGGGGAGGCAAACAGGATATGGCGGTCGGCGGCGGTTGTGAATAGACCAGATTCATCTGTTGGAGGAGCCCGGGGGCGCAGGGGTAGGGGTAGCTTTGTGAGGGCTGAACATAGGTGTCGGGCTATTCCCAGGATACAGGTGTCTACAAAGTCCTTGATCGGCGGTGACGGTTTGCTGTTAGTCATTGAAGGAACCACTCCTTATGATGATCACTATGATGGTAATGATGCGTATGTCGTTTAAACTCGGCAGAATGGATCCAATCGCTGCGCAGGTGTACTGCACAGCCCCGAAGGCTAAAATAAATCTAAGCCGCTGTTGCTATTGATGCTACTGCCTGACACACTGCAGAGGTTACCGCCCACCGGGCATTGACGCTAATAAAGAACAGCCGCAGGGAATGCGCATTTCTTCCGAAAAGGGATCAAAGTGGTATTAAGTGCGTGTAGGGAAATTATGCAGATATCTAATGCATCTGTGAGGTACCGAGAGCTATGGTCACTTCTCTGGCTTAACACCTTGCTGGATCACACCAGATATCACGTTTCTTTATGCCTACGTATGGCTGCAAGCGCTGGACTATGGACTAGTCCAAAAGCAATAGTAGACTCAAGCCCTGGTTTCGCTGTTTGTAGTTTAAAACTCGCACTGAGCTCTGCCTTCTAGTTGGTTTTAGGCAACAGTTCTCAACATAGGTTTAATAACTTATTACCACCACCGTCGTCATCATCGTTATTATGATGAGACCACACTTTGACAGCGATGCCGTAGAGAACATCAGCACAAAACGCTTTTTCCCGCGTCACCTCTACACCACCGTTAACGACTCCAATTGCTGCCATTTTCGGTCTTTGCTCACAGCAGCATTGGCAGCTACCAACTGTCGAGCTTTGGTATTTGCTTGCTTGTGGGCAAACATGTTTCCGCGATTTCAAGTGGTGGGTACCATCATCAGCGCTATGCGGTGCTACCGCTGGCACGCACGCCGCACAGCTGGGTTAAACATGAACGCGACAGACCACAAACTACAGCCTACAAAGCGGCCATCGCGATAAGCTGACCGGTCGACGGATTGCCGACCACGCGGCAACAACAGCAACATCGACAGTAACAATAGCAACAACAACATACACAATACAGTAATAACAGGAGAAGGCCAGACTACCATAGTTTGGGCGGGTACATGGTGTCTATATTGGTCGAAAGCCTTAATACCACAACATGCAACAACGAAGTGGACAACCGGTAGCCGACAAAAAGAAACGACGACGATGAGGAGAAATATACGATCGCAGTGTCGGCATTTATGACAGCGAACGCAGGAAAAGAAATAGGCAGTGCTTAGATCAGTTAGCTAGAGATATCCACTACAAAACAGGTTGTATTGGTTAAGCATCAGCTGCGAAGCGCGATTAATAGGAAGAAGTAATAGCTGGATAGAGGCGTATGAAATACATGACGTAATAATAAGCTGGTAGAAGTTTATGTAATATACTTATGTGGTCGGTTAACGAGAAAACGTATAGTGGAGTTGTGAGAAATGCTTATGTGTTTTGGAGGAATCATACTTCGTAGATACAAAAAAAACCTATAGTTCATGAAAGAAGTTATTGAAGTTGCAATTAGTATTTGTAATACGGCTGCAAAGTTTTCTGCAAAGTCGGTGTGGGCAGAAAACAGCTGGAAGGTTTTGAAACACCTTCCAAATCGGCAGCCTCCACGAGCTGAATAGCAAAAAGGTGCATATATATATAGAAAACCCTGTAGATTTTCAAACATTCAGAAAATCGCTTGGTGATGAGCTCGTTTCACCTTTTCATTCCGAAATTGACATGCGTAAGTTTCCTTTGAAATACTTTTATTATTTGTATTTTACGCTATTTTTGTTTCGCCAAAATATTGTACACTTATCTGATATTTCCCTCGTTTTTGTTTTAACATGAAATTTCTTGGAATTTTCGCAAAATATAAAAGCATAGTTTTTTGGAAAAGTATTCAAACTTTGACACGTTTACGGATTAAATGAAATCTCAATGGGAGTTTTTCTCAACAAAACTTGCATCTCATCTTTACACGCAAAAATTTATCGATTATATTAACTAAATCCTGCTAAAAACTAATATTGAAAAGTGTATGCGGGTGCTCGCGTATAGGTCTCCTATCAGAAAATTGGAAACCAGTGTCGTAGACAGCGTACATACGAAAGCCTCGACTCAATCTGATTCACATAACTGCCAGTATCAACGCACAAGTGGATAAGAATGTAAGTGTGTTTTGCGTCTATTAATAACATTATCATTCTAACTATATTATCGTCCGGTGTTATCATTTAATAGTCTTCTATCGACATTCGTCTCGCTTGCCTCCCGCTCGTCCACGCGTTCATCACCCGTCCTAACAACACCGGTACGGATGCATCGATAATTTTACACTGTAATATTTTTACGCACGCTGGCTTCGTACTGTGGTCGCTGTGTGGACCAAACATGTCCGGCGACGACTGTCAACTGAACCACCGCCAAGCGAAAACAGTCACTGCATCAAGAGGTTGCATTTATGTTAGTGGATCCCTGCACGGATGTTAATTCAATCAAATTGGAAATTAGCGCTTACTCGATAAGTGCACACCAAATTAAACCGACCAGCGAGTACATTTGTGAGCAACCCTTTTGTACGTATCTCAACGAGTAAACCTTACAAAGGGTGACACGTCCATTTCAGCCTCCACTGTTGTGTGTGCCTTTACATCGCTACCAAGCCAACGGCTTGTACCTTCTCGAATGCTGGGGCAAATAGAGATTTAAGCACCTTGTGAGGAAGCATGGTGAGCCCTTTAGACCAGCTGCCAGTTTGGTAGGCGGCAACAGTTTCCTTTAGGCGGTTCACACCTACGGGTGTGACTAACCTGGCACTAATCCGACGCTTTAAATTCGTCAGTGATCCTTAATCCTCAACCGGATGAAGTAAATGCAGCCCATTGTAAAATCTCAGATCTCTCACTCTCTCACACACACTATATATATATATATATATATATATGGCTTATTCTGTAACTTGCTTGAGCATTATACCCGCGCATTTATTGCCATATGAATGCCGTGGGTAAATCCCTTCTCGTAAATCAGCCAACGCCTTCCTAGTTAATGCAACGCTAATTCTAGCGCTCCGTTTACTATAGAGGTTGCACTTGTGACCCTCAGGCTTGCACAAGGCGAAAAAGCTCCTGCCATATGCCACCAGCCTGTCAAACGAAACATGGACATCTGATTTCTGTAATTGCAAAATAAATGAAGTTGTAATCATTAAGCACTACATAAAAGTCTATAAAATAACGTTAACAGAATATACACGAGCGCACCTGAAAGATCGCGCTAAAGGGCACTTATATATTACGTTTGGGCTACCACAATGCATTGATGTGTACAATAGTTATTTCTATTTTTGTGGATTGGTTCACGATGGCTTTGCATTATTTCTATGATAAGACTAGTTACGCATGAACCCTCGAACAGTAAAACTCATGTACCTGAGTGATTTACATGATTTAAACATGTGCGCGCAGAGTCTGTTTGGAGGGCTTTTCCTAAGTACTACTTTGGCATGAAAATTCTCGAAAAGACTTTCAGAGTTTAGACAATCCAAAGTTAAAGTGTATAAATAAAAGAAAAAATATTGTCATTTCAGGTTTTCCGATGTGGCAAAATCAAATCCTCGAGCGTTAACACCAAGCTGATTGTTTGATCATGACCACGGCGTGAATTTTACGTATGTTCTACGGGGTGTTTAATGTAGAACAGCTTAAGAGAATGCCATTGTTGTTGTTTTCTGTTGCACAAAATTGGTGATAAGTAGTTAGCTGACGCCTTATCATAATTGCTGGTAGTGACAATCCAGGGTGTCGTTAACAATCTGATCAACGTTGTAGCCCGCTGTCATTCGCTAAGCAAACGGGCAATATCCACGGCTAGCTGATGCTAATGAACAAGAAAAACATAACCGGTCAAAAAAATCGGTCAAGGCCGTTACTAGTCCACCTGTTTCTTGGATATGGAACAAACCACTGATTGCACAACCGTGCATAGTCTATCAATGGCGTAATGATGATGATAGCCTATTATTAATTACAATGGTAAAATGTAGTGCTGTGTGCGCGCTATCAACTGACGTTACATGTGTGTGCGGTGATGCCATCAATTCATATATCCATGACCAGCCGACAGTTGTTTGACAAGACAAATTTTTCGGAAATATCATCACAAAAATAATTTAATAATAAAAATTAAATCAATAGCCTTTTTTTGTTTCCCAAAAGAATTAGAGATTATTGGCAAATATTGACTAATCTATAAAGAAACGAAGCATGTCTACTAGATGCGTCTCTATACATAAACATTTCAAAAGATCTGAACCCACGTGAAATGGGTGAAGGCAGCGAGAGTAAACATGCTAGAAACGTAGCTGTAACCACATCGTTGGGGCGAGTCTATTCATGTAATTACATCGGAAACCGAGCGATGAAGTGTAGGATGACCAATAATAGGGATAATATAATGAATCTTATTACACATCCATTAAAATCCAAATAAGTCTCAGGAAGTATAAATTTTCAAATCGACGGTCGTTTACATTATTAAGTAAAAATGTCGAAATACGTTTAAACAAAGCGTGTTCTTATATTTAAAACACTACAACTGCATGGCTTTTAATGAGACCTTCAAGACTTGCCCGAGTATTATTTAAAATCAAACCTGAGGTAACTGTTTCATATACATCTGTATCAATGTTGTTTAAAAATGTACTATTCCTCTCACTATATATATATATATATATATATATATATGAAGAAAATACATATGCATACTGATTTTATAAATATTTGCAAAATGTAACTTTGGACAATCCGCTACAAGCTGCATCGGTAGTCAGGCATATCGAGAACAAACACAAGAATCTCAAAAATCGTTAGGTAAGAAATAGTAAATAAAATCCTGTAGTGAGTTGTACGCGACATTTTGTCGAATTTTTATGAAATATAAATTTTTGAAGACCTATGTCAAGTTATGGACCAACCCGAGTTTCTATGTTACTTTAAAGGTAACCTAAACACATGTATTTAAAAAAAAAACTAGCAATATTTATGTTCCAGAAAATCGTAACGTCAGCTTCTCAACAAAAAAGAATGAAAAAATCTCGACGATATATATATATATATCTATATAATCGTAGTTAGGACTTTGTGAGAGACAACTACAGGTTCGTAAATTTCACTACAATTATGTATATCAATATAACGCCCACCTTATTTTATGCGGTTACAACATATAACTAGTATGCAAAAAGTAACGTTTACACCACTATCTGCTTCTGGTAAGAAATATTGCTGAGGGTAGTAGCTGATGCATAATCATAGTTTCTTCATTAGTCACGTAGCATTTAGCTATTATTGGACGCTTCGTCGGAAGTGTATTTTCAGTATAATTTCATTGTACGGCGGCTATCAGGACTCATTCAGAAGGTTTGCATCAAATTGAATCAAGTACTCATATCTTACTCGATTATAATCACTACACTTGCTTGTAGAACAGAAAAAACACCCGTCAAAAGTGAAACCGCCACTATGAAGCTGTGATCGATTGACTTTGGACGGATGATTTCGGATTATACGCCAGCCCAATAAGTATGACAATGACGAGAAGTTGCAAATTCTGTTGGTGTGATACACACGTTTACTGTGTTATTGAGCACGTACTTACGCATACACAGTTAAGTGTTCTCACGCATTTACGCTCACCAACGCCAAGCAGGTGGAATGTCGGAAAGAGTAAACAAACATAGTAGCAACATGTTTTTGGTAGATAGCGGAGTCTTCCGAACGTTTGTACACCCGCTTCCTCCATTTAGCCAGCCCACATCTGTGTTTTTTACCTTCTCGTAACATGACATACATGTATTGCTACATAGTAGCAATTACCGAAGTACGGACGTGAACTGTGCGGAGCTTTGCACACCGATGACTAGTAATATTCCGTCTTATGACGTATATAGCTTTTGACTCCGTCGTATATATATATATATATACATAACAATATATATACATATATACAATGGAGCAATATATATATACATATATATTGCTCCAAGTACTCCCCGCACACTTTCATTGTTTGGGCTTTGTTTCATGTGGGCTTGTTAGATAATTTCTTCGTGCCCACCATCCTTACCAAGTTCTGTATCACCAGTGGTATACGACCGTGTTTTTCATTTCTCTTCAACGAATTGATGGCCAGTTATTGGCCGGTCTTAGACCACTTGTACCTATCTATCACGTGTCCGGTGTCACCATTTGGGAACCAACATTGGAAGACCAGGTGCTCGAAGAAATTACGAGACAGCACCAATCGACGGATCTGTGTTAGCCAACTTCTAACGCTGTAGAGGAACATGCCGAACAAGAACACCATATTCTTCTCCCCCGGCCCGCTTGACGTCGCTGCTTTGCGTTGGTTGGCTTGCCACCATCTCATATAGTTTCCGTTACATACGTTATTCCGCTGTCAAATTTGCTAACTCTACTAATATTTACTACACTTTACTAAGAGAGATACGCACTAGGTGATTAGTCAATTACCTAGTGCGTATGTCTGACTATAATATATATATATAGTATAATATATATATATATAGTATAATTGACGAATCTAAAATATAGATTAGTCAATTATACGTACATAGCGGTTAAGGGCTTCTTAGGAGGTGGATCAGATATAGATCGAACACATTCTCAAACCTTTGTATAATATCTAGTTTGTGTCTTGCAGACTGCAACATAATAACCATATTCATCTTCTAGCACCCTTAGAAGAGATGCGAAGTGCATGAAACATTAGCTAGTTAAGCAATGGCATCTATCACTATTAAAGCTGGTGAATCTATCATCAGCAGGCTGTGTTGTCGTTGAAATCGTTACAGCGTCAAGCAAGTGACAAAACGCGAAGCCATCTTTATCCTGAAAAGTTGTTCGCATACACACAACGATAATCCTACACCGATTACAAAGCAGCTGTTAGTGCTAAACGTGTTGATGTGTTGTGCATGCTCTGTGTTACTATCAAACCTATTTTTAAAGAAACGTTGGCTAATTCTCTAATATTACTCACCGTATATTTGTAATCTCCATCTCAATCAATGAGCTAATTAAGGCTGATCATTCGACGGTTGGGAGCTGTGATCCAAAAATTAATTATACCATCTTCATTACCAAAGCATACATGTAGCCTTATTATAGCAACTCAAGCACCTTCTCTATTTGTTGTCTCATACATACTTGCGGTGTATATACTCTGCAGTAGTCCTCTAGTATTTAAGTAATACCTTTATTAATCCAATACGGGATTAATGATACAATCGCATGATAATGACTTGCGTTTGTGTTACAAGTACCCATATCTCTTCCAAGATCTCTTCAAGTACATCTCTTCAAGACGAGTTGACGACACAGATACGTCAATCCGGACGGTTCGTTGTTACAAAATCAAATTACCCCCGATGCTTTCCAGTATATTTTTCTTTTAGGGTTGACCATCAACCAACATTTAACGTCCACGGTAGCACTTTTTGCATTACTTCATAGGACGGACCCCATATAAATGTACATGTGCACCGGCGAGAATCGAACCCGTGCATCTACGTGCCTCCTCCGGTCACAAGGCGCACACGAATGTACCAAGTCACCGGGCTCGTCATGCTCCCCAGTATGGCCAAATGGAACCGAAATCAGCTATGTATCCGAGGCAAAAGGTATATGTCATGTAGATATGGACGGAAAACGCTAGTTCGGAAGCAGGAATTAAAGGTTTAGATAAAAGGGGATTGCTTACGCGCCATTATTACATTTATACTCTGTCGTTTGTCTATACTAGACATTTATCTCGTACCACTGAACGATTGAGGGCAGTAACCCTCGTTTTTATGAATGAGATGAATATTAATCACGTGTAAACGTGTATTGTCTTTTGGTTCCAGATAGACATATTTTGTCAATTATAAAACTTTTGAATAGGAGGACCTGCGACTTGCACGCAATACAAGATCAACGAAGCCAAAGCTTTTGAAAATAATTATCAGCAGCATCACTAAGGTGTGTTCATATGCCTGCATTGCTTTTCTCCATTGGCCACACAAAAGATAGCAGCGTCTAGACAGGTTTAAAGCATGTCTAGCCCGGTGCCTTGGCGCATTTGCGTGCGCCTTTCGACCGGAGGAGACACGTAGGTGCACGGGTTCGAAACTCGCTTTACACATATACATTTATATGGGGTCCGTCCTACGACGTAATGTAAGAAGCGGTACCGTGGACGCTAAATGTTGACTAACGGTCAGACCTAAAAAAAAAGGGGTTTGAAGAAACGGTGAAGCTATACAAGCGAAATACCAATGTTGAGGCGCGGCTGTAAATGAGCTGACACTGTTATTACAGCAGGCGATCTTTTGGCATCTCAGTTCCTTACCTAAAACACAGCTAGCCAAAAGATGTTGATGTTCACCAGAATTTCCTGTGCATCTGCTCGCTTTTTTTGTTGTGCTATAACACTAGCCGCTACGGCGCGTCTAACCTTATTTACATATTATATATTACAACGCTTTAAAACCGAGAGAAGTCCAGGCCAAAATAGACTGCACGAAAGGGTCTGCTAGACGTTTGCTTCTGGTAGCAGCTGTCGTAATGCACAAGATGGTTAAAGTAAAATATAAAAATGCAAAACATTCGAGTTTAGCAATCTTTTGCGTATGCATTTCATTCTCTTAAGCCTGGGCAGTCACATGAATGAGTAAACAGGACGGGCTCGCTATGGTATTTTACTTTGTATGTTGTGTTGTTCTTCAATTAAACTACGGTCTTTATTACTCTCATGGTTACGTGATTCACAATTACTCCTAGTTCTGAATGCATCAGTGTGTCGATTAAGTAGTAAGTAGAATGTTAAAAAAATAATAAATATCATGCTAATATATAAATGGTCAAATTTACGTGAATACCTGAATCGACATTTCGTACACTTTTTGTGTAAAAATGTTTTTTATATTGACAGGTTTTTATGCAGAGTGGCGTCAACGGAAAACTTTGTAAGAAGAAGGCAAGGCCAACTGCTTTCGCTAAACGTGGTTTAAATACACTCCTGCTCAATAATTCCATTGGATTAACGGTGGCATTTATAATTACTCAGAAGTGAATTTTGCAATAGGAATATGTTCATTGTGTGGACAGGCCACGGCATATAAATATGCGTTCGTATAATTATAATACATATATACAGAGAAGCCATACACACTGCTCCGTCGGCTTGTGAAACGTTGACGAAATAAATATAACATGAACAAAAAACTCGTTGACGCATTTTATTTACCGTGAGGAGTGGTTATGCGGTGCTAATGCCGCCATGAGTGATGGAACCGGTAATAATATTTAAAAAAATGTTAACAATTTCGCGTAACGCTCATAATTGTTGTAATGTCGACAATAATAACAATAACCAGACTGACGCTTTTTAACGATTCCCAGTCTGGAGAGTTGCTGAAGATATAAGCAGACAGTTTATTCGACAAGGCCAAAATTGGTATTTACCAGAACGATATTTCCAGGTGCGAAAGAAGACGAATGATCATATGTACAGCAGGGGTATGTATCAGTAAGGCAGTATCCCTTGGACTGTGGAGGGTGATCTGCTTGAATTCACCTATCGTTCAGCAATATTTCGAGCAGTGCTTGTGCATTTCGATAGTTAATTATAAAAAAAAATCGGAACAGAAATTTCCAATTGATACGAATACAGTACAGCATGCTGGTTGCCTGTATTTGTTCTAAAAAATCATCAGCATAGGAATCGCCATATCTTCGTATAGATCTGTTTTAGTTTTTGTAAATATGTTGCTCGTATCAAATTCACATTATGAATCCATCGGGTTCATAATTGGGAATCCACCAATTATGAATTTTTTGACTGGACACAAGAAGTCTGTATTCGAATGTTACAAGGGTATATGTGCCGTGTATAAGTATTTATGTGAAAACGTCGTAATGCTGTAGTCTTTAGAGCGGGTGTATGTAGTGTGGATAGACTAGAGAAAACCCCTGCCGTTTGCGCTGTCTAAAGGGATGAGGGCCAGAGGTTAGTAGAGGCTCAGGACGATGTAACGCATATAATACACTTGAGCTACGAGTGCAGCAACGGGACCTGGGTGATCTTTTACGAACTGTAACAAAGCACCCTTCTGACCGTCGCCTCACTTTTCGGCTACGCGCCTCATCTGTCAATTAGCGTATCACTGTGCGTTTCTCGGTCTCTATGCAGCTGACTATTTTTGTATTTATATCTTACTATTATCGCGGCGTTATGCCTCGTTAGATCCGTCGGGGGAAATACTGGCGACTGCTACTTATTTTGCATTTACATAGATTTTCGTAGCCAGTTAGGCCCATCCTATGAGGCTTTTCGTGTGCGTCGATGAGAGTGAGAAGGGGAAGACTGTCTACAAGATGCTCATGTTGTTGTTGGTCAAATGCCGATTGCATGAACAAAGTCATCATCCGGTTCCAGGCGACTAACGCACGTTGATATATGTGGACTACATCATTCTGTCGGGGTAGAGATGAGAAGACGCATTTTGCTCTGTGTACGGTCCCTTCTAGCTCTATTTTGTCCACATCGGACCAATTCCTCATCCTCAAGCAATGTAAATGGATTGATGGCATTCTCTGGTATGTCCTTGAGCAGTCGGTCGGCAAAAGGAGACATGGTTAAATATTGTTGAAGGAAGGGCCGTCCGCCGTTTGGATGACACGTCTATGAGTCATGAGTAGCGGGAGACATTGCGGGTGACATTGCGGGTTTTTTTGGCATGATCGTTATCATTTCACCACCACTATGAGTTTGTTTATAAAGATTGAAGCTAGAATGCGTCATCTGGGAAGTGATCGGGTGGAGAGGCGGTCTTGGGCACAGTCGGACTTTCCCATTGGGGGGAAGTAGTGACAACGGAACGCATCTGAAATGTGTTTTGTCGTGGTATATTTCCGCATTGCCACGCCGTGCTTGCTCGGTATTATCCTTTTCCTTCTCGTTGAGCTAGATACCGTTACGAGAATTTTCCTTCCTCTCAATCATAAAAAGCCACCGTATACTGGCGATAGCGGTCTCATTTATTCGAACGAAAATAACAATCACTTCTGTATCCGATGGCGGCTGCCACTGAAATTTTAGTTCATCATATTTTTCCAACGACACGTCGAAAGGTCTGACATTGTGCTTCACATGATTACGGTGTGAAGAGTAACTACAGCGTCTGCAGCAATAAATAGCAGACGAACGATCACACGGACAATAAAAAACAATGACAATATGCGTCGGCGTTAACTACCGATACGACAAGGTCCGGCGGTGCCGACTACAATTGCTGCTGCATTACTACAATAAGTGTCTCATTGCAAACCACAGCGTTAGCTGGACGGAACAGCAACAACGACAGCAGCGATGAGGAAAACAACAGTAGCGACGGGAACAACAACAACGCCGACGATGGCAGCAGCAACTTGAGGAGCAGTAACGAGAGGACCAGTCAAAAGGAAAAAATGACGAAAACATTTGACAACGACTTTGCCAGTAGCGCCCGCATAACAGTTTTCTAAGGGTGAGAGAGATTCGAACGATGTGAAGACACTCGCTATGGCATTGCTCTAGTCAATAACCAGTTTTAACAAAATCGCTATAGCAGACGCCGGCTTCGTCACTATACAAACCCCACTGCAACTACCACTAGGCTACAATGCGGGAGACATTTATGCGGCACTACGCCGGTGACGGTATCGTAACCGCCGCAAGTTGTAATATCGTAGCGTAGAAATGGTAGAAATTTCCGTGTAACGATGCTGAGTGGGAACATAGGGGACGAGATGGAACTAACAACAAAAAACGGGAAATGGCGTTACAACGAGCGAGCAGACTCACACATATTTGTCACATACTCACATTTATACACACACGAGTTTCCAAAGACGGGAGAACCAGCTTCGTTGCTAGCGACCAAAACCGAAAGGACAATCGACGGTCGGAAGCAAAAAAAAGAAAAGTGTAAAGGGCCGAAGAAGATAAAAAGACGTAGGTAATTTGAATATGAGGCTGTCAAGCGAAACAGCCGAACGAAACCTAATTTTTCCACTGATGTGTATACATGTGTGCATATATGCATGTTTGTTGGCTTTCAAACGGTATATTTCATTCTATGCTGGGTTGACACGTTCGTGCTACCTAATAACTTGCACTGACAAATGTGTTCGGTTTGCAAACTATATAAAAGCTAAACCTGGCAAAAGTTTTTGTGCGAAACTGTACATACCATCCACAAGCACGTACTAAACTGCATTTCTTTGAACCTAATCTCCGTTTTCAGTGTGTGCTTATCTAAATCTTTCTTTTGAACTCTCGGTAAGTACTTTTTTATATTCATCAGCTCTTACATAAGGCGTAAATGCCTGCTGTGAATGCTGTCACTCAATTACTCTCCTACCATCTCTACTGAGGTTACGGAATCTATATCTACCGCGCCTATATATATGAATGGATGGAGACACTGCGAACTAATGATGGTTACCAACATCCACCAGCTATTGAAATTCATTTATACTCTATGCGCAATATAAGAATATTTGCACTTTTCAATATCCAATGGGATTAGTTCTTGCTGTGTGTATTTTATATACTTGTTCTGTGTTTATTTAGTTACTGTGAGTTTCTGTTTATTTGTTCACGACTATCGTCTATTTGTGTATATATGCGTTTACTAGTGTCTCTCACACAAGTGAATATCTTGATCGATCAATTGAAAGTGTTTTGTGTGCATAACCGTCTGTGTATGTGTCATCGTTTGTTTTTGTCGTGCACGGTAGTGTTACGGCCGGGCAAAGCTAAGCGTCTCATAGCTCACATCCTTTGAAACGAACTTCAGATAAAGGAAAACGCACTTGAAGCTAGGACCTTGCAGCCAATCCAATTCAAGATGGTATAGCAAAAAATGTTACCACTGAATTAAATAGACGTGCGTGCCTTCATTCATTTATTTCTTCAGCTACGGGAATTCTTATAACCAACTGCAGCTCCCATTTTCGAATAAGCATATAGCCGCATAACCGGATAAATGTGAGCAAATGGTCATATAATGCATTAAGATAAGCAACAATTATAGTGGGAGTCAGGGTCAGTCCAGGCTCGGAATAAGCCTACAAGATTGCATGGGTTGACTAGAAAAAAGGTTGGACACTTTAGCACAAAACAACGTCAGCGTCAAGGCACAGCTGAGGAGACCTGTATTGATGCTTCCATACAATTCATCTATTCTCCCATTCTTATTGATTCATTGAACCCAGATGGTCTGTCAATCAACCAAAAATGTTGATTCGAACAACGAACTTAGTAGGAATGTTCGTCCGCCGACCGTTGTATGACCCACATGTTTTCAACGGTCGGGCGAAATCTAACAATGGTAATTTTACACGCCCACCAATGATGATGGGATGACTGACGACATTCGGCGGTTTTGATTTTGTTCAGATGTAAACATACACATGCACAAATGACATGCGCTATGGCTGTTCATTTCAATTTTTCTTTTTTTTATCATAAAGCATTCGTTCGTTCAGTTTTACTGCATTTTCATAATTTTCCTATCTTCGTATTTTTGAATAGATCTATAAAATTTTGGGACTGTCGGCACTCGATGTACAGTCTTTCAGTTAATAAGAATAAATGTTTCAACTGACAAATTGTCCTCTCCTACTTTTTGAAATCACGTTCCCCTACGCGCAGTTTTGCAAAATTTAACTTACAATCAAAATTGGTCCGCTCTGATGAACAATGAATAATGCAAATTCACAGTAAACTGGCGAAATAATATTTCAATTGAGTCGAGTCACAGAATGGTACAAAGGTAAAGGCCCTCGTGGTTGTTTTAGGAATAATAGCAAACTGGCACGCTAATCTTTGTAATCAATTCAGCAATACCGGTTCCTGTTGGCAAGTTTACTAAAAATTACTCTTCACTTAACTCTATTATCTTTTTAATGTTAAGTGGAGCCTGCCTTTTAGTAACCAATCCTGACGATGATTTGGCACTCGGGCAGTTGTGCTGGAACGTGTCAAAGGAAGGAAAAAGGGCAGAAGCAGTGCAGAATATAAACGATGCTGGGGTACAGTTTAAGACAATTTCATTGGCAAGTTCCGTCCAGTGATGAAGGTAGAAAGAAGGAGACTAACACGAAGCATAAAAGCGAAAAAGGTGAACACAGGCAACTTTTTAAACATAACGAAGCACCAGCCGTTTGACTTGGGCGATGTGGATGTATACTTTAGCAAAACAACTGGCAACCCGCGGTGGCGGTAGGTATTATATGTCGAGCGATTCAAGCAGGAAAGTCCGTAGAGGTTGCCGTAAGGCGCGCGCATTAAATGGCAAAGTTTGGACCGAACTCGCGAACACAAACATTGTTAAGTAGACATGCAATGCAGCGCTACGCAAAGTAACCCAGCACGGCTCTCAATGAAGCCAAATCGACAGTCCGAGTTAATCGGCTGCGTTGCCTGGTTCTCCACCGCGGGCCTTTTCTTCGCCACGAACCTGCTCCCGTTTCGGGGTGCGTTTCGGGCTGATAAGCCAGGTGCCTGCTGGTGTTTCGGGAAAGCTTCTTGAAGCCGGTGCTCTCTGGTAAGAGCGAAGAGTAAAACCTTTCGGAATGGCCGGGCAGAGCGGCTTGGATACTCGCTGGAGCAAGACGCTGACTGATATCAACGTCGGTGCTGAACACCAAAAGTGGCGACCGCCAACGCCACTACTTGGCCGTTAATATTGCTGCTACCCTTGGCGTTCTGCAAAAGTATGATACTGTCGCTGTTGCCAGCGTTAATCTGATGGCTGGTATCCACTGCAAGCCCATGATAATGGAACGTAGCTAGGATTGATTGGTCTGTTTTTCTGCTACCTTGTAAAACATCAGTTTTCACGTTTGCACTTGTGCGCCAACTCTTCACTAGGCCGAACGACGGCTTAGTAGTTAGCCTGCTACTTGGCGTTTTGAAATAAAGATATGTCACTTTTTATTGTACATATATGCATGATAAACCCGAGACTATAATACAACTGTTAACAGAAAGTAATGTAGCAGTAATGTTGTGTAGCAGTAGGTTTGAGCCCCGCCGTGTGGACTAGCCATTATTGTGAGTCACACAAAATAAGTAGCCATTGAATTGTTTTAGCTATATGTATGAAAGCATTTTTTGGTTCTCGAAAGAAAATCAAATAAACTAAGTGATTTTATTATTGCCCTGATTTATTTTTATAATCTAGAATCAATAGACTTGATCTAGCCCGCATGCTCCATATTTACTCATCATCTTTTACAATATACCAATCTGCACAATTTTGAGTATTATCTCTTATCGCGGTCCTTCTGCTAAGTCTATTTTGCTGCTTGAGAGCCAACTGCCTGACATGATTATACGGCTTTGACACCGAACTAGTTTATGTTTTTACCTTGCCAGCCACTTAAATGTAATGAGAGTATGAATTCTGCCGTAATTGCTTGTCTCAGAGGAGGGCATTCCATGGGCTGACTCAGCAATAACCGTCGCCGTAAAATAAAAAAACTTAAAGTGTCATAGTGAATATTCTTTTGAGCATTGCATGTAACTATCAAGGACGGATACGACGAGCTTTGTGGTAAACTCAAACTAACGCTAGCTTCCTCACGTAGTCCTTTTTCAGGCTAAAGCGACATTCATTACGGTATTTTGCAGCAGCTCAATAACTGTGTCGATCCAATCACAGCATCTTCGAACAACGACTCGTTTGGTAAATGGATATTCACATTGGAAGCTTCGTAAGCATAGTTAGGAAGTTCGTTTGTATCCGAATTTGCTCCTCTCTGCTAGTCATCCGCTTTCGTTAAATTCAGCTGCACATGGCAACCGAACTGTGAAGTGTATCCTATCTACTAACTATTCTGTCAACTCCTTCATTCATCCACCATTGTCATACATTTGGTCGGACCGTGAAGGGAAGGACGGTGGCAGCTTTTGCATTGATACAGTGATTTTCTTGCCTCTGTGATCCCTTAACGGCGTCTCCCGGTCAACTACTCAATTAACCAGTTTTGTGAGTCGCTTGGTTAGGCGAATCAATGACAGCCTAAACGCTATAGTAAGTCAACCGGCGATGGGTACTTCTTGACGCGACCGACGACGCAAAAAGAACAAGGGTCGCAGCGGCCTGTCGATCTAGTTCGCTACCAATCGCTTTCCCTCGGGTTAAAGTATTTGTTTCCCCCGTGTGCAGGCAATTTTGTGGTTTTTGTTGTTGCATGCCTACTTACACGGGAGAGCTAGGCGTTCCTGGTAGCCGTTATGATTCTGCTTAGGTGACTAAATTTATTAGTCTGAATTACCTTCTTCTTTACTATTACCATTAGTGTTATCATTATCTTTATACCAGGAAGAAAAACTTTCGATTGTAATAATTAAATCCAGCTATTGCAGAGGCTTCTGGCTGACATGGCTGGTTCCGGCTTGTCGATTTTTTTCGCTACATGGCAAACCTCCCCCGGTATTATCACTTCTCCGGTCCAACTTTTTGCAATGATTTTCATATTTTTAAAATTCTCTTGTTTTCTCCACTCGCCTCACAAACATCCATAGTAGTGGGACTAAATGCATAGGTTTGCTTGTGATGCTCTTTGCGAATCCAGATGATGGCATCGATCATATATATACATGTCTAGATGATGCCAATATATATATATATATATATATATATATAACACATAAAAGGATACAAATATGAGTAGTACAGCAATTATTGAAATCATCAACGAGTCTCCAGGCCACGTTTAGTTGCGCTCGCCTTAACCTCTTTAATACCATGATGTTGATTCCGTTGACGTTTATGTCCCAATTTCGGCATTATTCTATTGTTAAGCTATAGTGAAATAGAAAAACTCACAATAGCTTATAAAACTATCTTATGCTAGTACAAATAGCATATTTCGCTGTCTTACATGAATCATTTTTTCTCCGTTAGATTGTTGATTTTGCTTTGTACGTTAGGTGTCTTCGGTCACAATGAAGCCGATATATATATATACTCCGACAATATGAGAATTTGGCCAGTGGCCAGGTAGGAAACGATTTGAATGTAAATTACAAAGTTTGCCACGGCGAAACACTGCCTATAAAACGCCTAGTCTAACATAACTGTTAGACGACAACGGGAGCACTCTAAGATGTTTCTTCAAAATCCTCTTGCCAATTCCCTAGCCCTCGTTCGTTCTTCAATCCCTACCCGACGTACAGCTTTCGATTTGCCTACGAAGTCGGCGGCCTTCGTAATGGCCACCTGTCCTAGCTGGTATCTGGTCTATCCTGCATAGGCTTTTTAGTAGATGTGTTACGATAGCGCGGCCTAACTTGTAGAAGGTGTTGTATAAGTTCTTTGCTTTGCACGAATAATAGTCAATCTTTGCCAAAGAAATCTCGCTAGATTCTAGATTAACCACCATGCCGTGTTTCAATGTTGGTCGTTCCGCGCTTCGAAAGAGTGCTCGGCGAGTGAGTTGGCAGGCTTTTTTTTCTATTCGTTCGGTCCGGCTGTCTCATTGATGTTTGTTTGGCGTTTATAAATGTTTATGGTGGTAGCGACGTTTTTTCTTCTTTTCTATATGCCGCTGCTTTTCTGTTCGCGATCACTAGCAACACTTGTTGAGGTTGACCGGTAAGCAAGGCAAGACGGACTAGGACTCCTTTTGTGTTCATTGTTTTTTGGCTCGTAGTCTTGTCTTTTGTTTGTTCGTAGGCGAACTGCTTATAAAATGGGATAAACGGGACAACTCAGATGGGACAGATGAAACGTGCCAACGATACGAATATCTAGTTTAGACTTCACTACTCCTTCTTTTCACATATATATATATATATATATATATATATATATCGCAATGCGTCAGGCGCAATGAACAAATGAGTCCGGACGCACCTACCGTAACAAGCATCTGCGAGCAAGATAATGCTCTGAGCGACCGTGAAACTTTTTCAACCGTGTACGCCAAAAATTGTTGATTTCGATAGATTTCGAACTTATCGGAATTTAGAGACAAATGAATAAATTGTTATCAAAGCAACAGAACTATAAAAATTTGTTAATACGGAGAGACTAGCCAAAGTAGGCAACAATTAGTGATATTAAATCTACACAAATTGGCAACATAAACCAAAAGCTTTCCAACATTTTTATGGTGGCACTTTGTTACTATAACGTTCACATCCAACTTACAAAGTCGTCCCCTTGTCTCCTCCAACTTAAAAAACCTTTATGGCAAGTCGATGTTTCAAAAGTGGTATTTATGCGGGTAGGGCAACAAGATTGCAAGAATTACCCGTTTACGTTATAGACGAAACGTTAAAATATGCGACTGGTACATTTTATAAAATGATACAATTTTACTTTTTTTAAGCTAACTAGTTCGTTTCCTCAAGATTTTTTGTGTTTTTTGTTACTAAGCTATCTTATTTTAGCGTTGCAGATAAGCTTTGTAGAATGCTGCAGGAGACGCAAATTATTATTAGAATAGACCAGCATGCTCCAATAAATGAGAGTTCCAATAAACTGGATCCAGACGACGCGTTTGCTTCAAAAATCATATTACGTGTGGGATGTTACAATTTAGGACATTGTAAATAGTTCGGGAGCTTAATTATTGCATACAGCACATAGCATATATGCGCTCAAAATGTACCTCAGTTAGAATGTTTATTTTTTAAGTTGACCAACCGCACCTCTAAGTTTTATGAGTAAACACATCTGTAAATATACACACAAACCCGTAATCCCTTTGATACTTTGATCACCACATCACTTTGATACCTACCTACTCTTGTCTTATATACACATAAATATACTTAGATACACACGCACACACAATATACTCGTTTGCTCATGGACACGGTGCCTCACAATGAATCTATGTTGTTGTTTTTTTATTGTCCATGTCTCTATACGCATATTCCTGTAACAAAAATAGCCACCTACTTTCTTCTTTTGTGTGTGTAACCTACACCAAGAATTTGCTGCTGAGTGTCATTGATCGCTCGTGTTTTGCTGGACTCTTGCTTTGATAGCGTGCAAGTCTTTCAACAACGAAGGCACGCAAAGGCTTCACATGACAGGGTGCTACATCAGCCTACCTTCCCCCTACTCTCCCGCATTGTCCCTACTCAGCATACACTTTCCCTAAATCATGACCTCTCGCGGCGCAATTCTCTGTGGGATTCCGAGCGGATTTGTTTCATTTCCCAGCTCATTTGGCGTCAGGCCGCAGTGGTCCTTCGTTGACTGCTATGTAGGTTTTCTTTTTCTTACCAGTCTTTCCTCCCTTTGCACCTACCTGCTCATTCTCGTTTGCGAGTTCAACATTTTTCTCTTATGTCCTCTCAGCCAATATTTGCAATATCCTTTTCCTCTATCGTTTTCAGACATACAGACAAAATATATGTCCTTTTCACGGCCCAACGCATTGCTTTGTGATTCGACTGAAGGTGTAGATAAAGAGAGGTGTTGCCGCACGATTGTTTTTCCTGTTTGTGTAGATATGGAACTATATTTGCTGTGGATCGTCTGATTTTTGAAGTGTTTCGATATTGTAAAATTAATTTCCTGTGTTCCATGTGGTGGAGCATTTAGTGCGTTTAGTGTATTAGAGCTAATAATATTTTTCCAACGGCACTCGAATTTACGGGTTTCGACAGATATACGAAATTTCTATTGAAGAAAGCATATTTGTAAGCCAAATCCGTGGCTTCGTGCATACAGGTTCTGAGACGTCATTGTACACGGACTGATAAAGTGATAGATAGATGATCCATCCTGCCGCATAATCGCAAATGTACTTTCGCAGATGTTTCATATGCTCAGATGTGATAAGAGCGTCCAGCTCGGTGGCTTGGTGCATTCGTATACACCTCCGCCTATGTATCTCCGCCGGTGCACATTTACATTTTTATGGCGTCCGTCTTACGAAGTAATGCAAAAAATGCTACCATGGACGTTAAATGTTGGCTGATGGTCAGCCCTAAAAAATAATAAGATGCGATGAGAGGGGTAGGCTCTTCTGGTTGCCGTCACCGATAGTCCGCCTGCCCCATAACCGTGGACTACCAATGATCTGAGCAGGTATTGTAGGATTACGACCAGTAGGGTTGGAGAGGCAATGAGTGGGTCATGCTGTGGGGTTGAAGGTGGTCGTCATGGATAACACAACAGAACCGATACTGGCGCAGATGGCGGTAGCAGCAGAAGAGCATGAGTGCTATGATAGTGGCACTGCCACCTCTGACCCCATGGGCGTGCAGCGGACAGGGTAAATGACGTCGGATGTCCTTGTAGTTTCAATGGTGCGCGTTTGATTTATAACCCCCAAATTTGCCTCCGGTCCACCTCCGTCCCTTACTCTCATATAGAGACGATCGTCTTATTAGCTTGAAACTCAGTTGAGCATAGAAGGCGAGAGAGGGAGAGAGAGAAAGACAGGACTCACAAGAGAAGGAAAAGCAAAACTTGATATAATAATATTACCGCATATGCCGGAAAGGAGCAAAGGCTAATCAATGGCTTTCAAAATACTTCCTTAATATTAAACACTGCTTAAGGCCCATTAAATAGATTTTATCCGAAAAATTTAATAATATTGTGTCATATAAACATCAGTGCCAACTAAGTGTGTTCACACATACGTAGTAGCACACAGAAGAAAATATTTTAAAAGAAAGCTTATGTTAAGCTTTAATGTTACAGTAGAGTACGATCACGACAATGAAAGGTATAGCGGCCAACGAAGCTTGTTCTTGGGCTACCTAAAATATGCAGTGATATAGTTACCGACAGCTGAGTTTAAACTTAGTGTGTTTCAGTACCAAAATTACTCAACACCTTTAAAACGTATCTAGTTTACGCCCCGTCGATAAAATATATATACATATATATATTTTACCCTTGGCCACCTCCACTCAAGCATATACCGGTTGTGCGTGTAACCGCGCGCACGCAGACCTTATATATGCCCTTATGATTCGCTGATATTTATAGGCCGCACAGCTAAGTAAGCTTAAAGGTAGATGGGGGGGAACTTATGACTAAAGGCCCTATGACTAAAGACTTTAAACCCAGGAAGTATGTACCTATGTCAACCGTACCGCTCTTACAATGCCGTAATGAACTCGAAAGGACGCAATGGAATCAAAATCGTACATCATAAGGTTCAGGCAAAGTATCTTATGGTGACAATCGATATTATAATTGACCACTCAGAATTAACGGGTATTTCGTAATGCTTTTTATATGAAAATAAGCATACTTATCCGTTTTGAAGTCATTGTGCCGTATAACGGTGATTAATGTGCGCTTGTGGTTCCATTAGACTCAGAGTAACGTACGTTTAAGTCGCCGATGTTTTGTGCTAACCGAGAAAAGATGCATTAAGAATTCATCCTTTAGCGGTGGTGAATATACTCATATGTATAAAACACATACCGTGAGACATCGATATATGTATATTGAGTATATGCCAATATGTCGTGACACTATACATATGTGAAGAATTTTAGGTAGTCCTAAAAACAACAAAATAGCAGAGCCATTATAAGTTTCATCAAGTCGTGCAAGCTGACTCTGATTGACAAGATGAGGAGCAAACTCACGTTATGATCTATACCTTTTCTATCACAAAAAGTCCACAATCCCTGCAAACAGACCAGACATTTAATTAACTGGCACCACGTGAAGTAAGACTTTCATGTTTTTTTAATAAGAATCAATTATGGTATTTATGAGTTTGGAAGTTTTTACCCTACTGGACCCTACCTGCGTACAATTTCGATAAATGCCCCCCGCTTACCCCATCCTATTTGCTACTGTTACCTCCACGCATTAATGGCGAAAAAATTCCCCAGTTTCTTGTCATTTAATGCTACCACTGGTGGAGAGTTTCATTAACAAGTGAATAGATCTATCAGTGATATAGCGAAAGGTGATTGTGGGGTATCCTTCAAACTTTTGAGCTGTTTCTTTTCATGACACGGTAGCAGTCCATAACAAATGCTCTTACGAGGCGAAAACTGTGCTAATTTTACAATTTTACCTCAGTTATATACTAGTCAGGTTGACACATAAACCGTGGATATCCAGGCAGTTTCACTGGACAGCATAACGATTTTTAAGTGTCTAGCACATCTTCTGACTCGATGTAACATAGACTACAATTTGGATCTAAAGCGTGGCCAAAACCTCAGTTCAACCCAGATATTAAAAAAAATTTACGCTCAAAGAAACCTCTGTTACCCATGTTTATATTTCCCATTGCTTCAGTTTTTTACACCGCAGCGCTAACGAACGCGGTATCTTAAATTTACAATTTTCAGGAGATGAACAACGTACGCAACGCAAATTATACGTAGTAAAATGCGGCACTCTGCTTGTTCGACACATCAGTACTTCTGTTTATGTCGGAAAAAACATAGGCTTCAATCAGGTGTTGCGACTCTCCTTCAGTTCATAATGTGAAAAAAGTTGATGGAGATTCTGGTAGCAGATAACAAAAATAGTAAAGCTGAAGGATAATTGGTAACGGTAATGAGAGATTTCAGAGAACATTCAAAATCACGTTGTTCTAACCTACTTTCCCAACGGCAGTATCAGTTTAAAGATATTTCCGCTTCAATATCTATCTCGGCACCCCTACAGAGTAAATGGAGAAAAGACTACACTTTCGGGTTATAGACACCAACGGTGCAATATACCAGAAGGTCAAAACGTCTGGCACAGTCTAAGCCCATGAATATTGACAGCGAAGTTGTACGAACAACCACTTTTAGTAGTAGCGCCAAGAACCCTCCATCAAGGAATCATTTCTCGATGAGAACATTGCAGTATTCACGACTTACGTAGGCGCCTCGCTGTTGTAATGTGATGCAAGCAACTGTCTCATCGACGCTGATCGATTAATGGTAACAACCAATCGGTGATCATCCGCCGGTCCTCCCACTCCATAGTCACTAAGCACACTGTAACCATATTGGCAACATTGGCGGCCGAAACAGCGACGCTGGCGGCGGCTGCAGCAGCCTGATAATCAGTGCCATCCAACTTCGGCTGCGATGTTGAGACGGTTCAATGCGTCGGATTCAACGCATGGAGGCGCTGAATCTGTGTGTATGTACACGAGCCTCTTTAAATAAACAGCTTCTCGCCATGCTCCTGTCAATATGACGATACGATATGTTTATATAGCCATTCCGCATTTCCATTTCTTTCTCGTCATCGTCTGTCTCTCTCGTTCACACACTGTTTTAACTATCTTGATCGGGTAACAATGTAGTTTTAGACAAGGCTCGCACTCGTTAGCGATTGCGTCTGTTGCTAAAGCTGCTGCTGCTACTCTATGGCTTCGAATGAGTATTGATCAAAAGTATCCAAGTATCTGCTGGCAGGCATTTCATCAACTTCTTTACGTTTATATCGTTTACAGAATTACCACATGTGGGCTGTACGTTCGACTAGTCAGCGATGTTGATGCCGGTTGTGGTTCTGTTTGTCAATGTTGAGGCTATATCTTAAGTGGTGCCGATTATACGAAGAAGACAAGTTCTACGTATGCTGCTGCCTGGTGCTGTTTGTACCCTGTGACTAGTCTGTCTTTCGGTGTTTTACCAAGGCGTTCAAACGAAATTTCTTGAGATCTGACCACTATCGAATTTCGACGTCGTTTGGCTCTTATGTAGTGTTCCACGGACATGTTGAGATAGCAATATGTTGTTGAAGTAGATTGTGAGGATTTATGTAGCACTGTTTGAATAGGTAAATAGCTATCACTAACAAAAAGATAAGATACCAGCACGCCTAGCGCCTGATGTTGAGGCGAACCATGACAATCTACTAACTTGCAACTTACAGACTGGAAACTGAAGCTGTGCAAGCAGTGCATGCATGAATGCATCCTATTCCGTTGTGCTCGTTCGCTGTAAGGACATGCGCGGGAAGCTTTGCGGGTTTTCAGCTGCTTCTTTAGCAGGTAACGGACAAATCAATTACGCAAGTTGATGATCTCCGATTAAGCGTATTTGGAACAATGCGTTTGTATAGTCTTTGCAAATTGTTGGTCACACAGCCAAAGTTGAATTCGGCTTCGACCTTTAAAGCACGCCTGCACGTGTCGGCCGCATCGATGGTTTCCCAATTTAGGAGATGCCGAACAACGACCTACAAATGGCTACAAATGATCGACTGCTCCTATATTTGTTGGCGCAGTCCATGACCCCGCTTTCGTATATAACTTTATAGAGGAATTAATCCTTACGTGCTGTCAACCATCCCTTCTGTGTTAAGCATGCTTGAGTGAGCCGATCTTCCCCAGACAAGGCAACAAAGGCTACTTTCTTTTAATGAAGTATTTTGCACATCGTCGTAAGTCGACAGTAGCAGCTCACATTGCAGTGTCATTGCATCCACTAAAAATAAAAAATTGCTCAGCCTCTGGTCTGTCCCGGAGCTTGCATTGGATAACTGCGAAAAGAGAGGCGCTTGCCTCGCAACAGCAGCAGCAGCAGCGCTCGAATTACCACCAACGCCGGACGAACATGAACAACCAAACTAAACGGAGTTTATCATCGCAACAATGCTTCTTGCTTCCATGATCGAGCCTTCGATGGAGTTCGAAAAGAAATTTTGTCGACGGAAGCTTGCTGACTGTATGGGGTAGGTGGAGAAATGGAGGCACGCACATGCAATAGCATAGGCCTACGTCACTGCTCATGCATTAGGGACCTTTCTTATATAAACAGCTTGAGTTCGAGTGGAATAATGTCGATTGTTTAAGTGGAGAGTTAAGACCGATGGCGACTGCCTCCAACAGATGGCCTCGACTGTCCAATGACCTGTGGATGGGCGACGTAAATGAACGCAGACTGGCACCTCGGTGTCGCCTCGGGTTTACCGCGGCGTCATCGTGTGATAAATGAGTTGCTGGCAGTAAAATGCTTATTTTACCATTGGCTGTGAGCAAGTTGTCCACAAAATCCTAGCCTATGGATTAAATTGAAGAACGCTACGCTCTCTACTTCTAGAGGAGCGCCAGTCTACGGTGTCGCTTGTTGGTCTGTGAGTTTGCAGTCGCAGAGAATGGAGTTCAGAGGACGCAACGATATCATAGGTTTTGTTATGCTGGTCGTTGTTGTACGGAGTGCTTGTCGTCGACACTCAATGGCACTTGCAAACAGTAGCAAGTGAATCCTATTAGAAGTGGTAGTGGAAAAGAAGGAATGACCTTTTTTAGAGAGGACATGGAGGTTGGAGTGAGGTGTATCCTAGGATTCCACGTAATTTAACCCCATACAAGCACCCCGTCTGTTTCCAACACTGCAAAGAACGGTACACTGGTGCCAGTACGGCTCCCACGACCACTACGATATACTCTATTTTTGTTAGCTTCAATACGCTATTTGTTTTCTCCATTTTTGAATCAAGTACGTTCAAAAATATATTTACGCATCATATAGATAAATTATAGTACTTCTAATACACTATTATTTGTCGTATTGTATTTTAAAAACGTTTGACTGTTTAGGTTCGTTTGTAGCTGTATTCAGCTTTGTCATTCGCCAGAGTAGCACACGCCAGTTTCTGTAAGTGGCATCATAGGGTTAGACGTACTTTAGGTTGATTGTTGTGTCGAGGTCGGCGCCTTTCGACCGGAACAGACACGCAGGTGCACGGCTTTGATCCCCGCCTTGCACATTTACATTTGTAGGGTCCGTCCTACAAAGTAATGCAAAAGCAGTACCGTGGACGTTAAATGTTGTGTGGTAGTCAGCCTTGAAAATATTAAAGGTTGATCATAACGAAGTGTGTAGATTTATTTTGATCAGCATTTTAATAACAGTAATATTGATTTATTGGTGTTCTGCTATGATTTGCGCGTTTGGAATCGCCCATAGAATTGAGTAACTATTATCCAGAAAACTAATGTGATGACGATGGAGACTTTATTCAAGTTCCTGTCAATTTAAATTTTTGAATTAATACGTTTATTGAAAAGACGCATGCGATAATACAGTCCTATTAGTACATACATATTTTGGAACCCAAAATGTATCTTAAGTTCAATACTTCATGAGTCAATATTCAATAATGCAGACATGCTTTCCGTTTGATAAATGTTGTGATCTTTTATTATATGCCTAGGGGACTTTTTTAGTTTAAGGGTTTTTTTAGTTAAACAAAAATTGACTCTATACAATTACATCACTGTGTCCCACAGCTCTACATAATGACTAGGTTAAGGTCTATCCTCTATCAGCTAATACCTTGCTAGTACATGCGTATATGTCGTACGTAAAGGTACTCAGGAAGTGGCTGATTTCATAACCTGATGAGTAGATGAAAACAATGCACACCATCCCTCATTAGAGAATTTATTATAAATTTAGTGGTAACTGAAACGGACATAGAGTCAATTTTATATAAAAGCATTAGCGGGTAAATGCTTATAGATATTTGGCTGTGTAGATCTAAAACTATCTGTCAGCTTCTGTCTTTGACCTATTTCGACTATGTTGTGATACTGTTTCAAGGTCATCGCCAACTGTATTTGTTATGAACATTTAGGCAGACATGGCATTTATGCTTTATGAGCATAAAACAAAATACGCTTAAGAATAGAGCCGGTCTACAATGCATCACTCTTATGTAGGGAGAATCGACGATTTCGCTTTCATAAGTTATTGTTTCAAACATTGTTTTACCGTATTAAGAGCATGCTTAAAAGCGCTTAAACGAAGAAAAACGTTTTAAAAAAGTCTATCAGTTGGTGAAGAGCGGTCTGCTTGGTTGCTTGCTTGTGTGTTATGATTCTATCTGTCTGTCTGTCTATAAATTCTCAGATGAGTTAGGTGTCCATTATGTGAGTTCAAGCAAGATCACAGAATTCAAGCAGAATCATTCGTGCTAGGCGAAATGTTCAATTCGTGTAGTGGCACATTGACTCGGCTGTGTACATACTAGTTAAAGGCTATTGATTCGTGTGCAGAGTTTGTTGGCCTGATATATCGTATGGCAGTGTCTACTCTATCTTAGAACAGTACATCCAAGGGAATCTGTGGTCGAGCATCAGACGGTTGGGAGAGACGGTTGCACGCGCAAGTCTTTGCGCGAGTCCTCCCGCAAGTCGGGCTTCGTGTCGTATCCACTGGCGTATCGTCATCGTGTCTATCTGGTGGCGAGTGGAGGGAGAATGCGGCTTCTCTAATTAAAGAGAATCCCCATTAAAATTGCATTATCCAACGGCCAGCTACTGAGCGGTCGCCTTCGAAGCTGCGGCGAACTCGGTGCTATGAGAAGGTCCGACTCCAATATGAGGGGTTCTTAGTGTTGCCCAAAAAGGCGCAAGGCCCACGCTTCCAGAATTTTACGATTGAAACCACTCGTTCCAGAGAACTCGTAACTCTTCCATGTTGGATCTGACTGGTCAATTCGCCCGAGTGATCCATGTACTCGGCGGCCATGGGCCTTCTCTCGTCGGGCAAAGTCTTAGATCAAGTTGATGGTAGCCCTTCGTACATGCCGAGTTCCGCTATCGTATTTACAGAAGGCATCACGGGCAGCAGTTGCTCCGGCGACTGTAAATCGCTGCGTACTGACACACAATGCCTTGGGTCGGAAGGGTATACCAACAGAGGTTGGTTGCGACAGAGTGGTCAGAGGCAGTGAAGTAGAAACGGATGATTAGGCAGGGAACGACCAATGAGAAATCTGGTGGGTGACTTTAGGAAGTGTAGCTAGGTTAGTGTTAAGTACCCTGTCAAGCAGAGATTTTAAACTTTGGCACCTAGTTTTTATTGCATAAAGTTTAACAAGTCAATGCGATAACGCTAGCGTACATGCCTATTTTGTAGTCCAGTCATAATAGACTAGTAATTAATAAAACGTCATGAGTTCCGTATACGCCTATAATCTAGAAACGCTTGTTCGAGTAAAACGGTTTGTACATAAATGGTCTCTTGGCTCATGCTACTTCCCTCGAACCTGATTATAAATATGACCATTCATAAGAACGGACTCATCGGATTCATCATAAGAACGGACCGTCCTTGATAGACAACGGCGAGAATTCTGATACTGGTGTTTATATTCGCTCGTATATGATAAACTTTAGCTTAAGTTCAAGAAACATGCCGAAGTTTTATTTGAGCCGTTTTAATAACGACAGAAAAAGGTTCAGTCGGTTATTCGACTATATAATCATCGTCTATTTAGCAGTAGATACGCCCAAGGGCTTTCTCACAACCAGCTCTGGTGCTCTCTTGCTCATGCATCTCGCCTCCCAACTACTAGTGAGGGTCCAAACAATGAGAAAAGCGATCCCGGGAAGGAAGTAAGCTGGAAGTGGCCCTTTTAAAGCATCGATTTCCAATAGTAGACCACAAGGCCACCTTCTATCTGACAAGTGTCATGATATAAATGAAATGTGAGAGCGGAGCTTGCGCTTTGCCAGCAGGCGCAATGTTAGGGGTGCGGAGCTGGTAAAATCTACACTTTTTAATATCTTACGACAAAATCCGTAGAAATTTCACATCGAACACTTGCAAACGCTTCTACGCCATAGTACGACGCCTTTTTCCTGCCATACCTTCAAGTTCATGGACAAGTTTGGTCATATTTACAAGTTTTTGAAGTTTTTTAGTCATCCCGTAGAGCCTAATATTTTGAGACGTTGAAAGTAATGAATATTCGCAAATGTAGTACTAAGAAAGTAAGAGAGATCCTCATAGCAGCGAGATAACATAAGATCACGATTGAATCGACACGTATGCAATAAGATGTATAGGTAAATTTTCGCCGCGTAAATCCTAATTATTTGGTATTAGTAAAGAACGCTGATTATGGACCCTAACAAGGATGATCTCATTCACGTTGGTCCCCTGCTGCAAACTTAGCAAATAGAAAACGGGAGATCTTTAAGCGAAGCGCCAACAAAAAATATTCGTTACGATCCTTCATTACTATTTAAACCGCTTTTTAATGTTGTGGGTAATACTATGTACAGGGCCCAGAAAACTATTTTGAGCAAAGAAGCTTACAGGTTGGAAAAATGAAATCATTTTCTCCCTTTCAGTTAAATCTAAACCAGGCAGTCTACTAAATTCTAAATTTTGAGGGAACCCAGTGGCCTATGCAAGCTGATTCAATGCTTCGGTGATGTTCAAGTACAGGATTGAATCTTCCAGGTAGTCCTCTTCTATATCCGTAACATTGACTTTTAGTCACATTTGTTAAGTGACGTGAATCGTTGCGCATTGGATGTAGCGGCTCGATAGTTCAATTAATGCTCACGCATTTACGTGCAGGATTTCTTTAAGCATTCGTATGTTTTTCAAATAGTGCTTTGCTTTGATTTGGTAAATCTGCTTATATGTAGGGAGCGTCATGGCGAAGGCTGCGGTTCTCCCTAAACGAGTATGAGCATTGTATGAGTATGAGCGTTGTCATGAATTTCGACTTCGGTTAATTTCTATCTGAGATATTGACAACAATTAACTTGAGACTTATTGGTCCTTCAACGATGTGACGTGCTCAGGCAGAGTACTTGTATTATCTCGTTTTAGAGAATTTAGATTAACGCATTAATTTGGGCATACAAAAACGATCCTCAAGGTCTGTTCTTTCTCAGTTGATTAAACCTACAGGATTATAGGGCACTTTTAAAATTGCAGCCACCTAGAGCCTCGTTGAATTATTTAGCCTGAACATTCTTATTCAAGAATTAGACTCTTTGGGTCGAAGACCAGCTTGGAACTATTGTCATTTATATATACTGTACTTAGTAATTTGCTTGCATTTGTATATGCGGCAAAAGACGTCACCCATATTTTGTTTCTTGAATCGAACAAACTCCCTCTATAGTGTGTAATTTTAGCCTGCACATGTTTGAAATCCATGGATGGTATGACATCAAGCACCCGATGTATTCTATTGCATTTGTTTCGAGAAACCCTTGACTCGTTAGGGTGAGCACTCACTGTTATCTATTTTTTTAAGGCTGACCATCAGCCAATATTTAACGTCCACTGTAGCAGTCTTTGCATTACTTTGTAAGGCGGATCACACATAAATGTAAATGTGCACCGGCGGGGACCGAACCCATACACCTACGTGTCTCCTCCGGTCGCAAAGAGCATACGAATGTACCAAGCCACCGAGTTCTACCGAGCACTGAGTTCGAGATATATCATCTCGAACTCACTGCTACCTATCTGCCTGGATTTATACAATCTTTTGGTTCACCTGTTTTCGTCTGTAGAATTTGAGTGTATATTTAAGTATAGAGACTTGCTCGATTTATAGCGAATCGAATTGGTTTACCGTTTGCCTAGAGGGAGCGCAGTGTTTTCATGGTAAAAAACACTCGCATTATTTTGAACGACCGACTTTTATTCTTTCATGGGTCCCAAGCTATAACGAATTAAGAGAGAATTCTTGCAGGATCACGTCCCTTGACTTCTATCTTCTGCTTTGAACAGGGGAACAATATTTGATTTTGGGGTTTCCAGCGGCGGTACAATAGGATACTATTACTGGGTGGTCGACTTTTACAGTCTCCTAAAGCATTACCTTTAGGGCTTATCTACAGCCCAAGTTGTGGCCTAGCAAATGGCACCAGAATCGCATTGGCTCGAGAAGGCTGACCGCCTTGGCACATTGCTCTGTGCCAGGCCTTGCTCCCGTTCTCTAATGACCACACTTGCTTTGGCATAGTAAGCCTTTCCTCAATTTCTTCTTTGTGATCGCTTAAAGGGAGCGACGTTTGATGTGCTTTACAGTCGTTTAACGTTATTCGAAAATCACTTCACAGAGTCATCTTGGGCCTTTGGATTTCTAACCTTACCTGCCACCTAGCAAAATTTTCGGTCGGCATCTTTCCTCAACTAACTTTACTAATACGATGTGATAAGTATCCCACATGCGCACAACAGCACACAAAACGACGAGCGAATTTTCGGCTCCGAATCTGTTACGTCGAAGCTCAGGTTGACGGCTCTGAGTCATCCGTAAGTAGGCAGTCTGATAGCTTCGGCATGCGACTTGTCACACTGTAATACTTGTTTTAATAATCCGTTGTCTGCGGTTTTATTAATTAGGTAATATTGCCGACCGAAGCAAGTCGCTCGAAGGCACTCGTTGTTTACATGTATTTGTGATCTTTGGTTTGCTAAACCGGAAGTATCGAGGCGCTAAGAATTTGAGAACAGACACGCAGCTGACGTACATGCGGAAGAAAAGGTGTAAAGGAACTAAAATGTGGCTTGCCGTCATCCTAAGTCAGTTCCGCTGTGCCTCTTTGCTAAACGGATAAAGCAGAGATTCCACCCACTTACTAAATGACGAAGAAGCGCACGAGCAAAAGGAATGGCGAAAAAAAAAGATAGAATTTATCCACACGTTTCTAATATATACTCACAGCTCCCACCAGAAGAACAGTCTTGCAGCGTCCAACCCCGTGTGACAAATTACAAACGCGTTACCTTTGACAACGGCACCGCACAAGACCGCGTCTCCAACGACCACCCAGCTACGGGGCAGTGAGACACGATTCTTAGATTTTTCCCATCGTGGGTCGGAGCACCGACTTTCGAGACTTGATTACTTTTGGCTCTGCCTTCCCCTGCCTGTAAGGCTGCTGACATCATTCGACTGGCTCGAAGTTCGGCCCAGATGCGGTCGGTTCCGTTCTTCTTTCTGGCTCTCAACAGAGAAAGAAGAAAGAGAAAGCAGACGAAAATGCGTGAAAAGGAACCGTTCTTTACAGTACGTAGCGCTTGTTTATGGATGGGCCATTCCGGTAGCAAGGAACCGTAGGGCAGTGTGCCCATGGTCAACGTATTACGTATGGTCAACGTATTACGGCAGAGGTTAGGTTGAAACCATCAGAGTTGACAAAGGCAAATTAAGAGTTTACCATCGACCCTCGTACGAGTTCCACTGTTCAGAGCACACTCAACGCCGACAATGACCACGTCGGTCAAAGGGGTGTGGACGAAAAAGTTGTTTGCGCGATGCTTTCTTCTAAGGCTGTAAGGTTTCTTCTCTGCGCTTACTGTAACCCCTTTACAGGCCCATATCCTCCTTCCGGTTGCCCCCTAAACGGGCAGTATTGTTTTCTCCCAGGATTTATACGTGTTCCAGCAATTAAAAAAAAATTTCGTTGCCTCATCGCCTTACTCCTACATGCACAAAAAGCTAGCTATTCAGTCAGTCATTCAAGTGGGCGTGTGCTTAGTCGACGAAGAAGAAGGGTATGTTCTTTTGCGTATGTTCATATAAGTGAGTTGTGCTATTTGTGTTGTTTGGTTGGCAGTCTCGTAACCTTCTAGCGGCTGTAAAGGACGGAGTGGAACTCCGTACTCAATGAGCAGTGAAGATGACGATCCCGAGGTGTAGAGTGCTATTTCTGTTGATGTTATTCATAGTAATGTTGATGCTGCAGCTCTTCTGTGGCGCTGGTACAACACTAGCGCTATCACTTCTTCCCCGGGGAGAGCAGAAAAGGCGAGATGGAAGAATGTTCTGTAAATTGTACCTGCTGGCGTTTGTATGTCTATGCGGCAACATGAGAAGCAGGACGAGTGGCGCTCGTCGCTCATGACAGATGTGTTCAGACGGGCCGCTTTCTTTCTTTTCTTTGTTTAAGGAGTGGCAGTTCGAGAGGACATGTCCATCCCCTCCCACCTTTCGCCGTCAATGTGGTACGAAGTTGAGCGCGTGCGAGGCACGAACGTCCTTCCTCTAGCTGATTTTCTGGCAGGTCTCGAGTTTGGTCTTCATGATGGCGGCTAACTCATATCCAATGAATACTGTTTCTTCCTGTCCACCACTGTAGTATCTCCTCGACAGAATCACTTTCGCGGTTCTCGGTGGGGCGCAAGAAGATCCTCTCTTCTGGTTTCGAGCTAGCTTCTCTCCTTTTTACCCTCTATCTACTCATTACGCATCTCTCATGAGCAACCGTACTCGCAGCACTGCAGCTCGATAACTCACCAGTCTGACCCAGCGCCGCGCTAGCCTAACGCTCTCGGCTTCCGAGACTTCCAAGACTAATTAAAGCACAGAATATTGTTAGGTTTAGTCCGCATTACACTGATCGTTCACTGCCGATTACTGGCAGTGTCCAGTGACGTTAAGGATTCGCGAAAGGATAAAGGGCAGAGGGCCCAACAGAGTGCACGGAAACGGGTAGTTGAACAGGATCCAAAATGATCAACCGCGAAACAACGCGGCCAACTCCACGAATATGGTCATGTGCGCTTACATACCTGTCAACTAAAACTGCCCCGCATGTACTGGTTGCGCCTCCGTTTAGAGCTGCTGGTCAAAGTCAGAGCATAAGGAGTAGCTAAAAGAAGAAAAAACGTAGCGGAACATCGAAAGGGTTATTTTTCATGTGAAAAAGGAAGTGTAGCCCGGTTGAAAACGTTAACAGGTGTTGTGGACAGGTATGGTTTGTATGGCCTTATCTACGATAGGGTGCCATAGACACTGTTCTAAACCATCCGACAAACCAAATAGCACTGTTTGGACCCCTACTCATTTGGAATCAACGATGGAGAATTCCTGCTGCTGTTGCTGGTAGAGATGAATATAAACAAAGCTATTGTATTGTTTGATGATGTGGCTCTGCCACCAGGTCTATTCCGAATCGAATTGACATTTTGGATCGATGGAGCACGTTGTACCTAATCGTAATAAATTGCTTTGAACATACGTTTGCTAATTACCAGCTAATAAAAATACGTTTACATTCATACATCCATAATGACAACGGAACATCCCACTTCTTCATTCTAAGCTAGTCACCGTGGCATTATAGATAATGATTTTCTGTTCTGGCCATTAATGGAAGGATGCGTTCTACACATCCTTCAAAGCTTCTCACCCTCTATCTCGTGACTGGCGTTCATTTGGTACGAAACGTGGACAATAGCGATTTGCTTTTATTCCGACAGAATTACGGTTGCATCTTACCATTGTTCTTCGCCTGATATATCACACCAACTGGATGGACTTACTCCACCCTAACACCAAACTAACGTTGTGATGGTTAGTCTCCGCAACGAGAAAAAAACTCTGAACCGCCATTTTCTAATACCTTGGGCGCACTATCCCTGTTGAGTTTACCCGATCGCACCAAACTCCTGAAAAACATGACCTTTTGTCCCGTACTCTCTCGCCCTTTCCCTCACCGTCTCTCTCCTCCTCGTTATTTCTCTTTCTTGTTATCCTTCCAACTGAATCTATTATTCAGTTCGCGTATCTCGTGCAGTCTTTCTGTTGCCGACCAACCAGAAATCGGACCAGGGAAGGTAAGAGAAGGAGGTAATCATGGGGATAAGAGACCGCCCATTCGAAACAATTGAGGCCGCAAAATCTCAGGTCAGTGTGTGCTTGGCGCCCACAACATGTTATGGGTAAGTGTGACACCATATCAGAACAAAAAGGAAGAACTTGAGCTGGGAGGGCAAGGATGTGGAGCACAAAAGCCGTTTAGTTGTTGTCTTCGTAGGTGGGGATAGATATGGTCTTGATCGTACTTTCATTACCGTGCTGTAACGGTAGAATGATCTCGGTGGCGGAAGACGCCGCTCAAGAGCGAAACAGGACACCATTTACCGAAAGTCGCCCCTTTTGCATAGGGGGCAATAGGACCGAGTTTTGAAAATGGCCAACGACGCGAGTTATGTGGCGGGCTTGAAGAGATTTGGCAACATCACGTACTACTACTACTACTCATGCGATTCGTCTGTTAAGGGGCGGGGTAAAATACGGAATAATGTCACCTTTAGCTCTGACTACGTATCGAGGATGAACTGAGAGGATTCTATCTCCAATTACCTTAGCCATACATGTCAGGGGGAATCAAATAGGTAGTAAAACATATCAATACACTAGATAGAGGTAACTTTTACCATATGCAGCAGATGCCTGGTAAGTATACAGTACAGTCTACCTTCTTGAGGTATGAATGAATCCATTAAAAGTGCCAAAAAAGCGCACTAGGAAAGAGTTATAACCAACTTTTTTTACAAAATAATTTTTCTAGTTATATCTAGATTTTAGAAGATCAAACTTTGTTCGTAAAACTGAATCTTACTGGGCATTTTATTTCATTACCAAAGTTCTGCCACTTGAGTAGCACATATTCTTAACTACTACCATAACAAGGACAATCACCATCACTCTTTATAAATCGATATGAAAGCCAGAATTAAATAGGCCAAAACTTTATGCAGTTATAGATGATTCCAGCTAGAACTGGGGACCGTTTGACAATTCTATTCGGCCTTCTACGTCAGCTGCGAGACTTCAAATGCGAACAAAAACTCGATCGATGAGTAACCACACATATTTTTCGGAAGTCGCTATCGTGAGGAAGTGACTCTCGTTTCCTTTGCCGTCGGTGTCGTCGTCGTCGTCGTCAAATGGACCTTGTGACGCGACAAGTCAAACCGACCTCGCTGTCTGCCGTGGCGGCACTGCAATCGAGAGAATTTTTGGTGTCTCTCCTGTTGGTGCTGCAATGGACGTTCATGATGTCGAAGTCGCTTTTCCTGCTCGAGCAAAGTCCACGCTGTTGACCAGTTTTCAATTTAGCTCAGACCGCATTAAGCGCAGCTCACATGGCCATTAGCGTGCAGGCGACAAGCCGATGACAGCGCGCCATTTGCCAAACAACGGTCATGACGCGAGTTAAGAATGTTATTCTTATTATTGAAAAATATATAACCGTTTTTATTATCCAACAGAGCGGCTTTCGTGTTTTTTCTTTTTTCTTAGCGGTAACGTCTACTAGGTATTTTTTTAAAACTACGAAATTCGGCTCTGTCATACACGCGCGCATGGAAACGGTCAGTCAAATATACAGAGTTTCCCATCAACGTTGTTTTCCTCCTGCGCTATTTTTCGGACCGCCACAGACTATCGTGGAAACGCTTAGAAGCTGAAAGTTTAACAATGCATCAAAAGGGCCCCGTTGATAGCGATACCGTTAAAGTAGAGGACAGAAACGATGACGAACATTCAAACAGCGCAGGAAACCGAACGAAGAAGACATAGGAAAACCTAAAGAACAATCGAGCCAACAGGAACTAAAGCGACTTCGGTATAGCCGAACAAGGGAAGAACAACCAGTTGTCCATAGGGCCTACAGCCGATTGGCGCCCCGACCGATAGGCTGCCGAACAAGACACTACACATACTCGTGCGTATACGTGGCGAATAGAGAAAGACTGACATTTCGTGCCGAGCTAAAAAAGGCACTCATATGGCCTGAGATCACAAAAACTTCGATTTGCATATATAATATGATGATGATGATGATGATGATGACATTTTGGTGGATGCGGTTGAAGGTAAAGCAGTTTTAGCCATGCTTCTCCTACGTTTTGAATAATATTTGAGCGTCGAAAAGAAATCCATGTTTGTGGTAAAATCATTTTGTTTTTATGTAATACACTCACAACTATACACAAACTTAGTATTGATTCCGTAAAAAAGATGGCACAAGAATGACCTTAGTGAAACCCTTTACTATCCAAGTGACAGTTGTGTGGCTTTTTTCTAGAAAATACAGCACTTTAATCGTACTAGTACCTAGCACCGTTTTTAAAGTTTAGTTGCGTAGTGAATTGTACATCTCTTTTTTAGTGTTTGACCCTCGACGGCCAGTGGGAAATTCTGTCGACATTCAATCGAGCCAATAAAACTTACCTACACCAAGAACATGTAAAGTCGCGTAGTTAATTACGCGTCATCACTAAGTGCAGGGATTATGCATCGCGTGACATGTATGGATGTTTCACGCTGTTTTGTACGAACTCCTATGTCTAAGTTATCGGCGTGCCACATTGTGAGTATAGTAAATTTTATAGGTGGTTTACGTTTATTGCAATACTTGGATGGCTTTTTCTAGCATCTAATCATACCACGTCGCCATCTTCTATTTATCAAATGGCCATGATGTTACGTAATCAGGCTATCTATATCTGTTGTGGTAACATCATTATTTAGTGCTGGATTGCCCACAGCAGCCTATTATCTGACAGCATCGACCAAGCACATGCCAGCACAACACCAGATTTTCAACTCAGCGAACCAGGTTGAACTGGATTAGCCAGAATGAATACTATTCCTTATGTAGCGGTTGCTGTTGTAGTTAATGCGGTTGGTGAGTTCATATCGTATAATCGGCGATGACGTTTTGCAATATCATCATATATTATTTGTAATTTGCCACCGTCGGCGGCATCGTCCTGTGCCCTGTAGGCCCGCTAGTGGTTTCGTAAGTTTCATTCGTTGCCGTAACTTCAATCCATTGGCAGTTTTACACATGACTACAACATCAACATTAGCAGCGACAAAGGCAATCACAACGACGACAATGATGTGCGCACGACCGCCGGGGGGCCCCCGACTGTTGGAAACAAGATTTTCTTCCTTGTTTGCCTCCCCCTCAGCCTATCAAAGACTGAGTGGATGGAACTGCTGACTAAAACCTGGCATTGCTCTTTGTTTTTTATCGTTTCGCCTACCTTTTTCCCTTTGTCTATCTCGCTATGTTGCCCACTCTGTATCACGCGTGACGCGTGTTCGTTGCCGTTGCGTCAGCAAGAGTCAAAGTTGAATCTGCTCCTTTTGCTACTACAAATTCTGCTCCGCTTTTCTGCCGTAGCAGCCGTGTCTGTGTCTCGTCGTTGCTTGCTTATGTTGTTATTACTGCGGCTATGTTGATCGTGGTGGCGGCCAATGGCGTGGACGGTCTTGGTTGCAAGACTAGGGAGCGCTGGCTATAATTATTTGGCGCGTGGCACGCAGTAGTTTTAGCCGAGGTGTTACGGCAGCTCGCAGAGATAGCAGGGTAAGCAGCTCAGAATGCCTGTTACTACACAGACGTCAGGGTGGGGCAGCTCTGCATAGCAGTACAGCTGACAATGGCGTAAAGGCGCTGACAGGGACCATGCGATGATGGAAAAGGGTATCAACACCTGGGGGGCCATAATAATGCCAGTAGTGGTTATATATCCTCGTACAGATTTGACACTATTGGTGTGTATGCGTATGTGTAGGTTGTGTTGGCCGATTAGGAATCAAACTGATAATCCAAGAAAGCTGGAATGTTTGTCGATAATAGTTGCACCATACTTCATTCCTCTAATTGTATACGTTGGGACACTGATTGTAATGCTCTTGATCGTAGTGGTGCTGTTATTGCTGTTTAAAGCATGAGACAAGTTTGATGAAAACATGAGAATATTAAATCGTAGTGAGTCCAAGCTGCGACTTTCGCTGTTACTGACAATGAACGACAATTTGAGACGAGTTGTGTGACGCTGCCTGACTGTCACCGTAAGTTTATTGGTGGCTAGTGGCGCAGCCCATTTATTTTGCAACGATTAAAGTACAATAAAAGTGGAAAGAACTGTGTTTTACATTTACGATGTGTCCACTTTAAATATATATATATATATACAGTGACGAAAACAATAGCTCATGGTGAAGAGGACGAATGAGTGAGAAGGCGGTCTGAGGGTGCGCTTGGAGCCACGTAGGATAGTCTTAGGAAGGCCCAATATGCGACACATTAGATTATATTTGGTTCTAGAGTATAAATAAATATGTACTAACTAAAAAAGACGCCGTGCGAAAGGGGACAATTGAGCAGTTTATGGATAACGGAGCTTTGACACGTTAACACTATCAGGGAATGACAACGCGCTGTAGACAGTTTCCAGTATTTTGTCTAACATGCTCACTATTCACATAGTGCCAATAAATAGGACGCCAGCTCTTTCTGAAGCAAAATACCCTACCCAGCAAAGGTTGATGGGGAACAATACCCCGTTGTTCCCTGGGTTCGCTTTCTGATCTGGTTCCGCGCAGCCAAATGTCGTGGCAGCAAATCTAAAGCAAGAATATCAAATACAAAAATTCATAGTTTTCATTCAAATCGGACCCTCTCCTCAGCTGTTCGGCCGAAGTCATACCGATCGTTTCCACCAAAAAAATGATTACGCATCCAATTCGAGGTATGAGCCTGCCTGTGCGGCCCATTCTCCGACGGGCGATATTCAATACGACGGTCGCATTTCGATCAAAATAATGTTTTGAATATGCTTTGGTTGGGGGTATGCTTATTGCCCCTGTTTGTTCTTGTGCTTTTGGCGCAACCACTACTCCAACTACCGCTTCTGCTATTAACGTTATTACCATCTCTTTTTTGCATCTCTTTCTTCGGCATTTTTACATACAAATTCCTTAACTAAATCGCCACGAACCGGTAAGAAAAAACCGAAAAAACCACCAGCGATAAATTGTCAGCATTGAACGTTTCTTGACTTCCAAATATGTTCTCCATCCAAAGTTGTAACATCGCACGCTTATATTAGTCGAATCTCGAGCAGTCACTCGCCTTCTGCTTTGTTTTATATCATTGTTTTTACTCTATGACAAGCGCGCTAACGCGTGCACACAGAGGAGATTATCATCAAGTAAAAATAAAATATAACAAACACGAAGAGTAGGATGACTCAATAAAATTCATGAACGCTGGGCAAAACCGTCTCGCGTTGCCTCACGCTTGTATAGGATTCACCTGAAACTGCATCCAAATGAATACGGCGTTATCAGCAACAATGGCAACAACGAATGATATAATAAACTGGAATAGTTGTAGAAATGTCTAACCGTAACCACCATCTCATTGGCTCGCACCGAACCTATACTCGCTGCTCTTCCTGTTGACTGTTCGGTACCGCTGCGACATCAGATTGCATTTGTATCGCATAGCATTAGCAAATGACGGAGTCCAAAAAGGAAGCAAATTTGATTCAAGTGGATCGTTTTTCCATTGCTTTGCTGTACATTTTCCTTAGCCTTAGTTTGTTGCTGATGAATCGACCAAGCTTCGTTGCTTTTATTATTGTCCGGTTGCTTTAGCAATGATGTTGACGACACTGCTTTTCTTACCTTCACATTGCAAAATTAACAAATTAATGCGGGGAAACGACAAACACAACAGCATAAAAGGGTTCAAGATAGCAACAACCACCGCCATCACCACCACCACCACCACCAACTACGACAGTGAAAAATGTGTTGTAGGTATCGTCTTTTGGCAAGCGGCCCTAAGAAAGTCAGTTTGAGTTGTCTGCTGACAGATGCCAGCAGACGTGACTCTTCCATTTCATTCGGTTTGTTGACATGGCGGCATCCCAAATTGCGAACCGAATCCTACTCATTCGAAACGTCGCTTATAAGCGTCGCCAACCGCCATCATCCGGCGCTCAAACTCGTCCAACTTCTCCTGCTCCAAGGATTTGGAGAAGTGGGGCGGACCACAGCGCGTTTGTTCTGACATTTCGTGTCTTTTCTCCCGCGTCTTTTTTCTTTGGTGTGCGTACTTTGTTCTGCTTGTGTTCAGTTACCATCTTTTGCGTATCGTCTTTGTCAGACGCAGGCATGCGCGCAACCGAAAGCGCCAGCCGCCCCAAATGCCGTGCGATGGAATGGAAACGAGCAGTGGTAGCGATCATTGCACTCGTGGCGGCATTACACTGGTTGCTCGACGCTATTGTTGTCGTTGACGTTGTTGTAACACCGTTAGTAGGTCGGTCTCCAGTGTTTCTTAGCTGGTTGGCGGCGTTGGCGGCACATAGGATGCAGCTTTGCGTTGCCTCGCTGCGCATATCGGGCAACGAACAAATGGCTCGGACAGTAGCCCGAAGCATGGTCGGAAAATCGTGGAGGGAGGGGATGTCCGGTGAAAATCAGCATGGGGAAAAACGCGAAACTGGTAAAGAACGGTGTCAACTGGTCATCTGTGCTTGTCCGCGTTGCAGGCAGAGCATCACGAATGGGCCAACAAGAACCACACAAATCCAGACAAACCTAAATATATGTAGGATGAAGAATCGAAATTTGGTGATTTCTGATGATTTATTTTTGATGCTTTTGACTTCGGCTGCTTCGATTTTCTATTTGTGGTTTGTCTCTTTTTCTTTGTCCTTCTTTCCTCTCCATCTCTTTCGTTAGGCGCTTTCGTGACTTCAGCAGCGTCGTTGTTGCAGATGGTGTTGTCGCTTTGTGTGCGTTATCCCGTAACGGACCGGCTGAAGAGGTTGTGCCCAGACGTTACAATACATGCAGTTGGCATTTACTGATACAGCAGTAATTGGAAGCTGGTTGCTGTGGAACAATTGGGTGTTAAAAAAGAATTGCAGAACTGAGTTGTAGCGGACTGAAGCGCCAAGGGGACGCCCGTTAGGGTTTCGTTAGGGCTAAGGGTTCCGTTCATCTCGAACGACAGGAAGTACGATTGAAATGATTTCAGTACTCACCTGGGTGGCGACAAAATATGCAAGGCCCTATAAGAGTACGCTAACATGTCACATCGGACAGTAGTGTATTAACTCATTTAAAATTAAACCAAGGAAGTAATTATTTTCCTTCGTTATCTTCGACGGTGTCCGTCTGTGCTGAAGGCTTCTTTGTAAGTCTTTTCACAACTAGAAAAATACAACGGGGGCAATTTATGAAACCATGCGAAATAAATATGGTACACTAAACATAACAAGTAAAATAGTCTCCAGATATCTGCCTTCTAAAGTATGCCATAGCAAAGATGTCAATGCGCCGATATCATAAAAACCTTTACTGTTTAACAAATCGTTTTTGGCTCCGGAAATTATCTTGTTGCTAGAGTATAGTAATTCTTGAATAAAATAAATGTAAATATATTTCGTATGATCTTTTTGTCTCCGGGAGAATGAGGCCACTATATCGAATTCCGTGAGGATTTTGAACCGACTGGCTAGCAGACAAAGATGAATTGGTCAAAAGTTTCTGCTCTGAGACGACGTTTTGCGCAGTATCGCACATATTTACATGGTTTATATGATCCAGGTCATGCCGAATTCCTATTCCACGAAATGAGTTAACCTCCGTGCTAAAAGTTTTAAGGCAAACTTGTATGCTCGTAGATGGTCATTGTGTGATTGCATTTATCGCCCGGTAATGTCATTCCGCTATGTGCACACCAAATTCTAGCCAACTTGTGGCTTTTGTTACGGAGAATTATTTATGTTAGCTGATTTCATAACATGCTAATATTTAACGGAATAAGTATGGACAGCTAAAACTGTATACTGACAGCGCTGGTCGCTTTAGCCGGGTCTCATTCTAATCAACGTGGCCATAAATAGAAGTCAACATCATATGGTATAGAGTCGACTACATAACTAATTCATACGTCATAAAAGCAAAATGATATTCAACATTACTGAGATTTGTGTACATCTAAACACGCCATTTTATAATCTACCCTTTTATGAAGTGTATACTAGACACACATACAAAGATAACCACGGCATTCTCGCTGATAGGTCCGCTACCAACACGGCTTTAGTTTGTCCGAGTAAACGGGTTAGATTCCATTGGCAAATTTCGTTGCTCTTGTTGTCGTGTTCCCTAGCATTCTAAAAGAGAGTGGTCAGTGTCAACTTGTTCTTTTTTCGCATTGATATCTGCGCTAAGCGAAACGGTAGCGGAAGGCACAATGCTTGACACATTGCGTGAAGAAAATGCAGGCTTGTGCTGCCTACTTGAGCATGTGTCGGATGGCATCTCTCCGATGATGCTCGTCGACCGCGTGCTATTGAGGTGGCTATTGCGTGGCTATGCCTGTTGCGTATGCAAACAACGAAGATGACGACAATCTCAACGTGATGCAACAAATATTTTCTGGGTCACTCACTCACTTGCGTCCGCTTCATTTTCTTTCTCAGATGTAGGCGAAGTGGGGCTAATGGACGTTCCAGAGCGATGGTCGCTAACACAAATCACTTCCTGTTCATCCGTTGCGGTGGTCTATCGTTTGTGTTGACAGGACGAAGTGTCCAGCCCAGCCAGACGCGAGGCAGTTGTTCGGCAGTGTCAAGACACCGGCGTGCGCGGCAGTCCAGTGCCCACGAGGGACTGCCGCCCGCCACCGCTTACATACGGCACTGTTACAAAACGGTGTAGAGGAGGGTCGAAGTAGACAGCCTTTGTGCTCTGACTGTACGTAGTTAGCTTTTTAATGTAAGTTTCCGATTGTACGCGCTTTCCTACTACTACTGTTACCTGTGAACGCGGATCCTTCCAGGTAGCTTAAATTCGTGTGGGAATTTCGCACCCATAATGGCCTAGCTCTACTAACGGCAGCACTGCTTACGAACAGCTCTACACGAAAGAGAACCGAAAGCCCGCACCGTTTGCATAAGCCGATTTGATATGTAGAGAAGCACACAGTAGCTTGATGTAGACATAAGCACTCGTCAAAATATCTACCACCGTATCGGGCTTGTTCAAACTAAAGAAAATACTATAGAAAATTAAACCGGTCAGTTTAGCCGGCCGGGCTTAAGGAATCAGAGAGAAACAAAAGATCTGGCAGGACAATGACGATATATATATATATATATATATATATATATATATATAT
>MNPL01002008.1:0-34342 GCA_002081605.1 Tropilaelaps mercedesae
TATATATATATATATATATATATATGTATATATATATATACTATTCTATGCTGATACGCCTATCGATCTATCCACGTAGGAGAATCAGCTCAGCCGAAGCACAACTCTTCCGACAACAAAGTCGATGATCTCCGAGCTTCTAAACCATTTTACGATGCGCGCTCATTTTTAAAATACGAAATGAATCGGGACGGCCTGTTCAGCAAATTCCGTGATCCCACCTTCGACCACCTTCTATACCTGCTTTACTACTTACTTATCTACTGCTTAACGTAAATACGTGATACTGAGCGCGCGCAAAAATGCACGCCAAAATGCGCACAAGAGTGCACCTGCTACGCAGCGTTGGTGAGTTCTACACTTTTGCCTCCGCGATTCGAAAGCTCTGAGTAGGTGAACAGACGTCTGGAGCGCATTGCGAAGACGCATCACCACACTGTTCTGTATTGCTACTAAACTGTATTGAACGCCACCAGAAAATGCTGGGAACCTCTTCCAAAATCAGAAAACAGTCGATTGAGTCTGCTGGGGAGGGGTTGTTCGTTTTGAGAAGCTGACCCACGACAGAGGTTTAAATCGGTACACTTTGGTGAAAGGTCTTCCATAGTTTATGCGCTAGAATAGAACTGTAACGTCGATAATTCGACCAATCGAAACAGCAGCTGAATCACAGTTTTGGTCAATTTGCTTTGTATATTAGAATCTCTGTGCGGGCACAACTCACGCGATACAAACAAGACGATCTTTAGCTGAACGAGTGGCCAAATGCGGCCAGTCACAGGATAAGCACATGGTACATTATGGCACACATCTGTAATAATTACCTGATCAATAACAATTTCACTTATTATAGCTGACCCAGTAGTCCACAGTTGTATAGAAAAAAACCAGGTTCGATCCTGTAATTTGTAGGTTATAAAAACCTCGTTCCATCTCATGATAAAAAAGTCACTGGCCATGCTTTTGCAGGCCAAAGCGCCATCATTAGCTTCCCCAAAATCTTGCGTATGACGAGGTTAACCGGTGCAGTGCGCAAACAAGACTCGAAATTAAAGTGACTGTGACAGCTGGTAAAATTAACTACGCTCTATTTCAATAGTAATGGCCGAAGCAAGTGTGCGCTCAAGACTTATTGTTGCGGACAGGATTGAGGTTGAAATATGACCGCAGAAGAACCTCCCTGACTCCATCGCTGTGTCTAGGTGGACGGCGTTTCCGCCTGCCCTAGAAAGGCATTCATTCACTGTCAAAGACATTATTTGATTCAGGTCCTGGCGACAGCTGTTTTCTTCCCAGCGAGTTTTTACCAAGCCATCCGACTATCAATGGCCGCTGATACGGCTTTTCCTCAGGGCTGCAAGTGTTCTAGTTTGGACGCAGGTTGACGACGTAGCCCTAAACCACCATCTTAATTTTACTTGTGAAGGATGAGGGGTCAAAAAATCTGCCACCCAGATTTCTCGCGTGACACTCTTTACACACCATCTTCATACCTTGACCTTGCTATTTAGATAAGAAGTACTATACTTCGATGCTTCGTGCTTCAAAAAGTGTTCAGAAAGCGAACCTGCCCGCAACGTTCTAAGCCAACACACGGTACGAACGCCGTTCTTGTGCTTTATACTCGTAACAAATAAGGTGCTTAAAGCTATTTCTCGAGCCAGGACAGGAACCCAAGTCCTGATGATAGCAGATGTCACCTATAGCTTGCATCTCCGCATATTCTTGTTAGCAACAACACATCCGCTTACACGCCCAGATTTAACCTTTACCAGCAGATTTACATCCGTCATTTACAGTCAGACCTACTTATGCTACTCGTATCGTAAAAAACAACAGCTTTAAGTCTCTTCCAAACCTTCCTATAACTAGTAGCGCGAACTAATTATCCCGTCAGAGGAGATGCGCGAGTATGGCGGTGCGAAGATGTGGGAGGGCAGCAGAGAGAAAATTATCTTGGTGGCTTGGTGCATTTGTGTGTGCGTTACGACCAAAGGGCTTCAATATATAGGTTACACAAGTTCGGCACCAGTCGCTGCGTGTTTATATGCGTGGGACCCGCTTTACGACTCAATGAAAATGTGGTACTGTGGGCGTTAAATGCTGGCTGACAGTCAGCTCTGGAAGTCCTAGACCTTCTACATTGTATGTGAACTATCCCTAAGTAGCCCTGTTGGCATTAATCGCTAACGGTGATAGTTACACACCATTAGCTTTCTCGTGCGGCATTCTATTTACAACAAAGGCGATATATGAGTTGCTATGGTTTGCGATATTCCATTTAGACTGTTTGCATTCGCACGGGGATATATTATACCTAGACGTAATTTAACCTTGGCGGCCGTTGGTGTGATGTACATTTTTTATGCAGGTAAAATGTTCGCTCGACTCAACGCTGATCACAAGGCTTCATCGCATCTCAGCTGACCGGACGAAAGTTGCTTGGTGCATGCTACGACGCTAAATTCAAACTATATCCAGTTTGTTCTCCTTAACGATTGTGTACGAGCTGCGTCCGCTACGTCTGGCTGTTGCTTTTATTATCATAATTGCATATCCTCAGACAAGTGACTCGAACAAAATGGACCAAGTGCGTAGAAGTTCGCTTTTTGTTTTGTTGGACTAATTCAGTGAAATGCATTTTTTGTCAAGAAATTTTAGCCTTAGTAAATAAGAACCCTGTAAGAGATAGATCGCCCCTCAATAAGGAATTCTCTTGGAATCTGTCAGTCACAGGCCAACGAGTATTTACGACGCGTGTAGGATATCTCCACTCAATTTTTTGCGACTTTAGTCCACCTTCGATTCGGTACGCGCATTTCTCATTGGATCGCAATTGCTGTTCACGATAACTGCGCTTACCAGGACGTAGAGGGTCAACACTATGTTCTCGTGGCACTGTTTGGAGCTGTTTTGGCCACTTGAAGCCCTATTTTACTTGTAAATATAGCGGTGAATTTGTAATGCAAGACTTTTGATGTATTTACTGCCTCACTCACTTCTGAACGTTCCTAACTTAACCTTAACCGACAGAATTGTGTTTCTACATATAATAGAGTTACAAAAACTGGAATGGCAACTAGGTAAACAATATTTATGTGACAAAGCAAACGATCTGCATCGTGCGACCCCTTGGCTAAATGAAGCTGTGAATTTAACCTAAGGGTGATGACTGAAAAATTGAACGAAAATACTACTATTGAGTCTTTACCATCCAGAGAAAGGTAAAATACTTGAAATTTGCGAATCGAATTGCTTTTATAATGCGAGCTGATACCGGCAATGTCGACCAAGACCCGTATGCCATTATTACAGATTAGCAGATTACAGTGATGCGGCTGCAATGTCTAAAGCTAAAACGGATTGATCCACACGACCTTTTCACCTAATAACGATATAGCAAAGCGTTCCCGAGTCGTATCTAAAGCTACTCAGGTTCCTTATCATGGCAAAACTTGTCCATTACAGCCCCGTGTGGTCTTCTCGCCAGATCAAGGATTCGAACATCCCTGAGAGCATTTAAAGTTGATTATTAGGAGCCTCCGAAAACGAAAGTTTTCCGCAAGCGTTCGGCTCGTAATCTAACCATCAGAACAGTTTTCACTAAGGCCGCCCTTCCTGCGTGTGAGACAGCTACGATCCACGGCCTTCGTATATAGTCACTCAAAAGTATATGATTATTATTAATGTGTCAATAACGGCAGCAATAACTCAACTAGATGCATTTTATTGAAATTGACGTCATTCGTTTCGACCTTATTCTCCCGAAATGGATCGTAGTGTTCTGATATGATGCAAACCTTGTCACCAAATTTTTTACAGTGTGAGTGCTATAAGACGATGTCAAAGTGACGACGGCCCGGACCGCGCGGCTGGTCGGTGGTGCTATATGACATGTAATATGGTATAAGTATGTTACACGGCGTCATTATTCATATGACGTTTCCACTTTGAACCGCGTCGGATGAGAGCCTGTTGGCGGCGCACCAAAGGGTGCTAAAGGTTTTGTTTGGCTCCGTAAGCGTCAATGGAATGCTACTGAAAAGCTGAATGCGCGTGGTGAATTCGTATTTGCGTTCGGTAATGGCAACTGGCCATGTATTGTGTATAAGGGGCGTACTAGTTCACCAAGACGTGTCGACCATTGTGGCCTTCACGGGCAATACGCCCCCAAGACACTAAAGTACGTCTCGACGTCTAGCCGATCAATGTATTGAATAGCCCTTCCTAGAAACGACACAATTTACAAAACGATGATGCGTTCATCCGCTCGCCTAACTACACAAACACATTGTTTAGATAGGAAAATTCGTGATATCCGGGGGGGGGTCTAGCCGGAAACATTGGGCGGATGGGGTTTAATGATAAATAGATATGTCGATATGTGATAGCTCTATAGAGTGCTTGATTTGTTGTTCATATTGTACAGGGGGTAGATCAGGAATAAATATACTATAATGTTAGAAATGCTAGGTGGGACTGACAAATGATATAGGACAGGCTGTTGCAGAGCGAACTTTCCTTATCAACATTCGATGCTTCTCTGTTTGCTGGTTGCTGCAACTCTCTGACATGCGGGTGCTGCGGAGCGGGTGAACGGAGAAAGCCGTTCTCATGGTCATATTGTTGGCTTTGGGTGTTTTGCTTCTGAGGAAAGCATCTATGCGCCTTCACCACGAAATAATGAAACATTCGCATTATACAAGTTCAATTAAATCCAGTTGGCAGCTGAGAAATGAGTTAATTAATACAACCTACTCACTTATTAAGCTTTTAATTTCATATTCAGGATGAGTTACTGATTGATCGATTGACAGTTGAGCCGACAAACATTGTACACATATTCTTTGCATGCATAAGTGCGGAGCGGCATATATCAATGCCGTAAGGAGCCATTGCCCCACATCGTCGACAGAAGCAGCTGTGCTGATTAAGTTCAGGCATTTGTCATCGAACGATTGATGAGTAGTTTTCATTTCCTCTGTCCCCGCTCCGCTTCAATCTAGTCAATAAATCTTTCACTCATTGCCAATTATTCGCCTACCCATGGGCATGTATTCTCTCCGTGTCGCGTTCGATTTGGCTAATGTCAAAAGAGGTAGCGAAACAAAGCAAGGGAAGGGGACCAGGTAAGATAGGCGCGTTCTTCATTTGCAGAAATGCTCGACTTTTTTCACCCGGCAGGTTTCACATTTCACCTCACAGCACCAAACGAACTTGCAGTTGCATTTTTCGTCAACTTCGCGTAGGATGGTTACATAACCGCGCCCGCAACAAAGCAGCCGGCACCCGTCGAGTCCGTAGCTCGTTGCATTGCACGCACGACCGCTGGTGCCGTATACGCCGAGCCTGCGACGACCGTTATCATGCGAACGGTAGAGGAACAAAGTGTGTGAAAACGCATCTGCCATTGTACACTACCTATAGATTCGGCTATGGTTTAATGATCGGCGGTCCTGTGACGGTGAATTTTATAATCACGAACGCAAATCGAAAAAACCATACCTTAATACGGTATCGTTTCTTCGATTTTTTTGCTGCATTTTTGTTGTTACTTTCCATTAGCAATGATGGCACATCTCAAAAAAATTAACACTAGAGAGGCTTTCAAAAATACGCACCGATCAGGTTGCTCATAATAATAATAATTATAATAATAACATTATTATTATGCTCATAGGAAGAGATCAACTCACAAACATTTGTTTTCTTTCTATAAGCATTATTATACTCGTACAGTATCCGCAATATTAACAAGATTAACAACAATTAACAACAATTGAATCATAAATTATTATATCAAGGCGGCCTAAGGACGATGACGGGGTTACGTATTTAAGCGAATTCTGTAAACTCACGTTTCATTCTTTTGGCAGTAATCGGGGCTGTCATCAATATAGACGAGATCCTTTTTGCCTGGTCGCTTCACTTGACGCATCACTGGCTTCAGCTTTGCCCTACCTCGACCCAGTGATGCCTGCACCTGGGTTGCTCCATCATAACGCTGCATCAATTCTTCGCCGACAGCGCTGAAAGAGTTTGTTTTGTGTGGTTGAAGCACTGACGTTTATATTTATCACAGGCTTTATCAAACTGCTACTACTGTCGAAGGTGTGCGGAAAGTAGGAGAGTGCCAGATAGAGTTTGAGCGTGCAGTAAATGCTGACCTGTGCACATCCTTCTCGATGTAGATCACCGTTGAATGTATAGATATGGCACACTTAATCATTATTTTAAAAATATCCTGGCAAACCCACCCAGTGCAATGTTACCAAACTAGAACATCATCAGTTCAGCAGAATATTCTGCCCGCTGAATGACTAAAGACTTTTCGTTTTGTATTTCTCAGCTATATTTTTGTTTAAGTAGGGGCAAATACTTTGTTTTGCAAAATAGTTATCTCTGCAAATTGTTTTTCGAAGATTTTAGTTGATTTTTCTTACGATAGAAGAACACAACCTGGTGGTTTTTCGTTATGAACACTATTTTGTATCTTTCTGCAGAGCTTTTCAGACATTCGTTTTTTTTTAAATACTTGATTTCGAGATAATTGGCATTCATTGGTTTTATTTTCTTCAAAATAGATTTTCATGGCATCTGTAAACTCGCATCTACTGATTGGTTTAGCATTACGTACTGGTTATCATCGGGTCATTAAGAAAGAAGAAAGTAGTCTGTTGCTGCTAATAGTGAAATTAGAAAATCTGATTTTGAGATACTAGAACTTATAAGAAAACAAACTACACCTGATGGAACACATGTCTCAAAGCTCAAAACCTAACAAACGAGTGTAAGCAAGAAAATTGTGGCCCTGCAGTAGTGTCCCAACCGTTAGTGAGCGCTTTATCTCTAACAGCAGGCGCTAAGTAAGAACAGTCGGCTGACGCAAACTTGTAAATCTCTCGGGTCAAAGAAAGAAACAATAAGTGCCAAGTACCCTGACCCTTTACAAAAGCGGAGGTCAAAAAAGGCTGTAGCAAAGTGCAGAATGAGATAAGCTTCATATCGAAAACCTACCACGAAGTCGCAAACTTCCGTCGTCATAAATATTAGCGAAAAATCTTAATAAGAAAATTTACAGCAAGAGGTATTTTGCAAAGCAAGGTATCCAGCTCTGCAGTATTAGCTGGATAAAATTCAACTAAGAAACATAGAATATAAGCTTTTTGCTTACTAAGAGCTGGCAGAAGATACAAATTAACTATGGATACAAATGTTTATGACAACTGTAATCAATTATTTTATTCGTTTGGTCCCGTGAGAAAAAACCTTTGTGTGATTTTTATATTTTCAACAGCCACTATATCATTACGACATAACCAATTTTCTATATTTGTTCGATTCATACACTGTTACATATAAACGTCCAGCGGTGAACATCTGTTCCCAATCAAACGGGCAACATTGTATATAGCGATGCAGGCGTACGATAGCGGTTAAATTCTATCCACTACTCTCCTAGTCGTTATATTCTTGCATCTAGGATTTCAGAACAGTCGGTCGATGCCAACCTATACGTAAACCTCATGTTATAGAAAACAACAATAAAAATAATGTATATGGAAATTGCAGAAGTGGACATAAGGTTTCTCAGGGAGTCTATAGGAAAGAACGCATCGAAATGGGCTTCATATCAAAATGTTACCATAAAGTTGCTCCATTCTTTTGTTAGATAAGCATTATCATTATTTATATAGTATATTTACAGGCCCTTACTGCGACGGATTACCGTAAGAATAAAAATTTAGTATTGAGTAATGCTCAAAAAATGTATTACCATCTGCAGTACGTTACCAATACGCGACAAAACCTTTACTACATATACAGGTAGCACATCGGCCAAGCTAGGTCTCACTAATGCTAGCTGTGGTTGAAACTTTTTATCGTTAAATCGTCTGTTAATCTACTCACCACATAGGTCAAAATAAAAGACATTATATGCATAGTTATCTGAATTGATCACAGATATTTTTTTCAGTTATTAATGATATTTTATAAACGCGCCAGATAAAGGTGTACAAATTAATTAAATTAAATAATGTATTTACCTGAAGTCCTTGAGACGCCTCCAGCACACTTGGAGCGAACAAGACCCTGAAACTCCGTGGCATTTGCAAGCCAATTCTAAATTATTGCGTAGGGCCTGCAAATAGTATTATACGCTGAGTGTATATAGTGAGTAATATACGCATTATGGCTAGTTTTAGGTTAAATAATCAACAGTCTACCAGTACGCACACAGTTTGCTGTTCTCTTGCTCTTAAATATATATATATATATATATCCCTCTGGGTAAATAACATTCAAGCGAGAGGCTAAAAGACGTTCAGGCTTTTTACAGCCTACGCACTGGATTTGAACGGTTGGAATACTACAGTACATATATGAGATTCAAAATTAAAAATTTATGTGATTTGATTTCATTGTAGAAAAACATAAAATGCCAGGATGTTTTCTACCGATTTTAATAGCTGGTTTTCTGCTAATTTATTTGGTTGTACCGCTTACATTTTATCTATCGGTTACCTGAAAATGAGGGTTAAAGATTCACGTTGTCGTAGATTTAAACTACTTAATTAAAATGTAGGCAGCTAGCTCGGTGACCACAAAGCGTTCTGGAACGTTTATATTTTGTACATCGAATTTAAACGGCTAAGAAAATACTGCACATATACAGAATACTACATTTAATAAGTTCAACGCTTTTTACTAACACAATTGATAAATGTAGACCAACATAAAACGCCAAGGCGTTCTTATACGAATCCAGGCAGCTCATTGTTTTCATCACAATGATGCTCAGATTCCGACAACAGTGAATGAAAATTAGGGTTAAAGACTTACGGTGAAGCAATTTAAGAAAAATTAAAAGACGGAGAAGGCTTTGCCTCTAGCTGATAATACAGCGTTTAAGGCCAGTTATATAAAAAACTTAAGATAATAAAATTAAAAAACTTTTCAGGTCAAAGCATGTTTAAATAAAAAATAAAACTGTTCGAAATACTCGAATATGGTCTTTTACCTTAGCGGATATTTTTTGAACAATTTCTTTTACCACGCCGTAGTGGCACTGTAATTGTGTTGCATTTCTCTACAACATATGTGAGAAATCAGGAAAATCGAATTTCAAATTTACTTATCGGGCGAATGTATAAATATACATACGAAGAATATATATACAAAATACATATAAATACAGAAAGTTACTTTGTTTCAGTTTCGATTGACGCGTGTAGTCGTTGTAAGATTACGATAAGACACCATCGAGTAAAGACATCGGTTCAATATTCTAAATCCTTATGAAAAATGCATCACGCTCGAAAACGGCTCTAAAGAAACCAACCGTAAATTTCAAAGAGCCAACGATAAAACCGCCGATAGAACTCACCCTTCGTCCTGCCTCATTGTTGTGAAGGTTCATGAGACCTTGCGCACTCCCCATATCCTCCCCTACGTCCACGAAGTCTCTGTGATTTATACGTTGGGTTTAGTGCTATTATTGACAATGTTAATGGTAATCACAAAGGCGCATGATTATTAAACTTATATGACTGTCATTAAATATACATATATATATATATATTTTTTTTGTTTATTCATATAGAACACAGGTTGATCGAATCGTTGGTCGCATTTGCGGCCGCGAGAAAATGACTGTTCCAGTTGAAAACCAGTCGTTATAAAAAAAACGTCGATTCAATTCAAACGAACCTCGAAAATCTGGCACCATAAGCGACATCCTCAGAGCATCCTCCCCACTGCCAGCGGCCTCGTGTTCCTTTCGAGCGAATGGCCGAATCACAGCCACACTCATTTAGTTCGCCACGGCTACATGCCCGCGTGATTGAGTAGGCCACACCGGCGGAAGAGATCGCGTGGACAAATGCTTTCTCACGACTGTCTGCAAATGGTAACAACCGGAAATAGAGAGCACATCCGCATGGAATAAAAACTGTCATGGAAAGAAACATTTTTGTCTACCGCTGTAAAGGAGTGGTTACGGTGTTGGTTAAGCTAAGAGGCATGAATGTGTATGTTCGTTCTTATATATGTATGTTGTTTTGTAAATATATAAGATTTAGTTAATCTACCACCACTTAGGCTGAAAAGCATATATATGAACAACTAAGTTTGAATATTTTTCTTCCACTGGTGGCCCACATGCATAGGCTATCGTTTAGGTCGAACGCCACTAAAGTTAGGGGACTCCAGGGTTTTGACCACTTCCTACATAAAGGGCAGGTGCAAGTTAGCTGGTAACAATCGCTCTCTATCTCTCACTATCGTTTGGTAAATCATCCTTTCTCCTCGATTTCCTCTCACTTTTGTGGATGTTATCTTCATCCCGAAAGACGCTGAAGAAGAGACACTCGTACAGACACAGAGAGAGCGACCGCGGTCCGCAATTGTCTGGCGGCTCGTAATGGCCCTATGATTAGGCGAGGGGACCAGGATTTGCCTGCTACAAAGGAGAAGGACCAACACCTCATGTCCGCTCATTGACCACAGTACTTCGCACCATTACGGGTAGAGCGCTACGCCATATCACCATTTCGTCTCTCACAATATCGGCTTGTAGCCACGACTCTGCGCCGATTTAAGCCCGTTTATCTTCGAGTGTTGCACCCAACTGAGTCCGCCTGAAGTATCACGTTTTTCGACCTACACTTCGTCGTCGAGATCTGGCTACTCCATCTGATGTGGCGGCTGTATCTATGCGGGATTGGATTTGGATAATTGCACGGTAGGCGGTGAGTCTGCATCACGGCTTGAGGTGGTTTGTTCTATGGGGCGTCCTGCGGACGGTGGAGCCTCTTGGCAGTGGCAAGCATCGTAAAAGTCGAGTTTCAGTCGAGCGCTAGTCAGGTCACAGCGGAGCGAACCTTCCCGCTTTTACACAATGGGTGGAGCGGTTCAAGCGACATTGGATCAAGCTGGTGAAGTCAAACATCTCTCGCTACACGCGCGTATGAACAAGACAATGGCATTGTCATAAAGGCCATAGCCGTTGTTTGCGCTGAATGGCGTCGGGCTGGTGCTGTTTAAGATATCATAGTGTGCTGCCATGTGCTGCTTTTTGTGGAATTGTACATGGACATATTAACCCGTTAGTTAATGGCGACTATGCTTATAGTTGCGAATTTGACCCACTGACTTGTTCGAACAGTTTGCGGAGGCGAATCGTTCAATGTTCATAGACATTTGTGTATAATTTTGCTTTGGTCGGGTATAACTTTTGTCAGCAGGTACTGTCTTTCTGGAGTAAGTGAGTTAAACTGGATTCTGAAAAAAGCCACGTTTTTTCTAGCGTGCAAATATATACATATATATTTCATTCAGCATTACATGTTAAAGGTCATCTGGAATTCTGTCAGATAGCTAGTTTGAACCATGTTTTTAACCTGCTCTAAACGCGCTTTCATTGCGGATTAACAAACCCATATTTTATAATTATTACCTTGCCCCGCCGCCAAATTGAAAGCACTTGCGCCATTTAAAACCTAACGACAGCAACGATTATATACAGCTGAAGTATACACAGCCTATGACACTGAAATGTTTTTACTTGGCAGAATATAAATGTATAATTGAAAGTAAACTGCTAAGAGGTAGGTACAATTTGCGGCAATTCCATTCTCAAAACCAACACATTTAGGAGAAATAATATTGCCCTAAAAAGCAACATTCGAACTTCGACGAGAACAGGCAATATCGGAAGACACGAGCGGATTTCTCGGGCAAGGTGGAATATTGCATTAATATAGGTGAGTCACTCCCTCTACAAACCTAGACGGGGGACACACGAGGTCGTGCGGGGGTAAAGAAGAGCGAGATGACCAAAGACATGTCGTCGTTTCGATCTTATCAGGAGGTAGGATATGTGAGTAACGACAGTAAAGCCAAATATATCGCTTGCAGCTCAATGATATGCGATAAGCAGGACAGCAGCATCAGCAAGGAGCTAGCAAGTGAAACAGTATCACAGACAACGCATCGTGGGGGGAATAAACACATCGGTGGCGTCTCAGCCCTCGCAAAAATCCTGGATGCCCATGTGCCCGAAAGCTAGGTTGGTGGGCGGGGGGAGGAGGTCGGGGCAAAACAACGGAGTTGACTGTTAAAGTGGCCCACCGGGGACAATGATCCTCTTGCGTCCTCGTAAAAGCTGATCTCCTGATTGCGCTCGCCATTTTCTTCACTCCGGTCTAGTCGATCATTGGTATGGAGATCATCTGCCCTCGGCCCGACTAAAAAGGAGACGGCAGTATTGCGCCGTCCCTAACTCAAGCGGCGCAGTGGCGACCCCATTTAGAACCGATTGGAGGTGGTTCGAACCGGAGTGCGGTCAGTAATCCGTAAGGGTAGCTTTCGCTTTTTATAGCTGCCCCCAGATGGAACATGAAAAACTGCCTGTTCGAACATCTGCTCTTTGGGAAAAGGCAAAAAAGCGACCAATAGACACTGTGCCACCAATGTGCGTTTCTACATGTGAATTAGCGTTACATTTGTCGGTGCTGTGTTTGAACCAAATGTTTGCTTGTCGTATAGTGATGTGGTCTAGTCGCTGAAGCTACCGTCTGCGCCAGAAGCATCTCGGTTCACATAAATTAGCGGACTGTTGAGTGCTGACACTTTCACACTCCACAGGGCACTGTTCATTGGGGCAGGCCAGAATAAGCCGAATATTATACTACGTTGAGGCAAAGCAAATGAGAATAAAATTTGACGAGAAGCTGGTAATCCCACAGGTGGTGTACAACGGTTAAGAAATTAATTTGTCCTTTCTTTATGAAAATGTGTATTTATCGACAATGCATAGCCAGTAGAGCATCAGTATATCGCAGACTATGCGACCAGTGTCTATGCTTTGGCGAATCAAAGGTTGCAATCATTAATAGGAAATACATATAATGTGGTTATCTGAGGCCTAGTACAATTACGTACGTGTGCATGAGCCAAGTGTCCCCCCCCCAATTAGACACAACCACATACTCCCGCATCAACGTATTCCTGTCCAATTCCTACTTGTAAAAATACACAAAGGGATATTTAGCTACGGCATCATGTTGCACCTCCTAGTCGTACCGGACCTTAACCTGATCGACGTTTCCCCTACGAACTTCGGTATTCATCTGATCTTCGGCGTAGCCAAACAGGGCCCAAATAAGGCCCAAATTTCTGGCCCAGGTTCACGAATTCAATCAACCGAATACGTGACCTAAGAAGCCGGACGCGACTTCGGCTCGTCGAACGTACTCAATCTGCTGCCTTCGCTGCGCCGTCGTTGAAGGCCAATGTTCGCGCGACGCCCCTGTTCATCGCCTCAGCCTGCTATTGCATGGCGCAGAGCTGATACGAGAAGCCGCTGAGCCGGAGACGGCGGCACACTGTTTGGATGGGGATATTTGGCGGGGGGTGGTAGGGGGTAGTAGTAAAATATGAAATGGGGTCTGGGTTGTGTTCGCCTGGCCGTGGAGTTATAAAAGCTTTATGCTCCACCGTCACGGCGCTGAGCCACGCCGGCCAAAAGATCTCGGAGCTCCTATAGCCCTCCCCTCCTAACCCCCTTAGGCCTGATGTGACTCTGTCCACTGCAGCTTCCGGTATAAACGCCTTATAGCGATTATTAAGAGTTACGCATCACGCAGCCAGCGCCTTTCCATCGTTCTCCCACCCACCCTCTGCTCCTCCGGTTGTGGACGCTCGATCCCCGACACCCTGAACCGTGGCATCGGTCCGATGAAGCACATTGCCCCGACTAACAAAGATACTTCTTTTGTTCTAGGGCGCACAACAACAACACTGGCATATACACACTTCGACTACGTGGATTAGGCAGGTACACGAAACAGGGGCGATGACAGTGTCTCGTCTGACACGGCGAACGTATACGTTACAGAGGCTCCGATTTTGCGATGGCGAGGGTTGCCAGGTAATTTCATCTGGGTGTATGTACGATACGGTTTTATATATTTGGATTATTTCGAGAAAGTCCAGCTGGCAAGGTTGCCTTGCACGTGTGTGCGACTTTGGTAAAACCTTTTTCTCTATCTCTCTCTCTCTCGCTCTCTATCGTAAAATGCTACGCCAAGTGACGCAACAGCTGTTAACTAGTTTTCATAAGCATATACGGATCAATGTTGTGGCTTATGCTAACCTGAACATCTGCCTAAAGTCTGAGCTTACTTCGTGTACTGTATATTTTGGGGCCGCATAAACATCGACTTTACGCAAGCCTAACAACAACATCTCCTGCCACTTGGGTTTACCCACTGAAATGTTTGCTCCCCGAAAAACCAATCAAAGCTTGTATTTACGTGCATTGGTCATTCGGTCGGGACGGTATTGTAAAAAAAACACGGCAAGGCACAGCAACAGTCGGACCCCGATGCGAAGGCACGTGCTGACGATCCTTCATAGAGGGTCGAAGCCACGAACGTTTTTCAAACTTAGTTTTGAAAACGAGTTACGACGAATGGTGACATCAATACCACTCTGAGAGAGGGCGAGGCTAATGGGATTCGTTATTAAGTAGCAAGGAAATGCTGCGACCACAAGTGGTACCATGATGTGGAAATACTGTACCCTATTCTGGAAAAAACGGCGCCGTTATTCTGCCGTTGGTTCATCTTTGATGCGGGATCGTACGTGTGGGTAACTCTTATAGATAAACTATTTTACAAGGGCGCTTCGTTGCGGCGCTTGCTTATGGCGATGGGACAAAACTCAATGAATCGGGAGAAATAGGAAAGGCGACCAAATAGTCGGATCTACCTTTGCCTGCGTGAGAACTGAGGTATATAAATATAACCTTTTTTCGAACATCATCTGTTCTATCCCTGTGCTGGGTCACAGATGGGTCGATTAATTGTGAACCCTAGCATTGCGCTGCAGATAGTACAATTGAAGGCCGACGTTTCTAGGTTGATCAGGCTAGAGGGCCTGCCTTGAGCAATCCTACTGCTTGACTATTGGCAAATGTAATTGGGCTAGGCAGAATAATCATAAAAACCACCCGGCAGGGGCACTGTTAAAGGAAGCCGACGACTGCAGAGATCTCCTCGAGAGGCCACGCAGATAAAGAACGTTAGCGTACGGCCAGTTGCCCGTCTTGTGTAGGAGCTGATGCATTTCAGAGCGTTGGCAGAAAGAGCTTTACTGCCGGCTTGAAAGCTGGATGTATGCAGTATTGGTGCGGGCAGTCCCTCGAGCTTCGTGCTTTGCGATGTGTTCGGAGCTATCAGAGGCGGCGCCACTCTGCGGGAGTGCCCCAAGAGGCTATTAAAGCTAAGCAGTAGCTCCCAAGAGCGTCAGGCTTCGACGCGGCCTGAAGTGGGGAACGCCTTCATACGTTCCTGCAGTCACGATAGACTCAGATTTTAGCGCAATGTCAGGCGATAGCTTAAGCAGTTTACCCTAAGCATATGCACCTACGGTAGAAGGGTGATTTCCGCAATACCTTCTGTCCGCAGGTACGGCGAGCGGCATTCGACAGGCTGTTATAAGCTCCAAGCGTTGTATATTACTTTGGAACCGGATTAAGGGCCGGCTCCGGCAAGGTGGCCGAATTCGGCAATACAGTTGCTGTACGCTGTACTCATGCATCAGCCACTTCTCCGTCTCGATGAAGAGATCTATGCGACGATGTACCGGGAAACGAACTGGACTCGTTCTAGCTGAACACATTCTTCGTTAAAGTCCTATTGAAAACTGGACTGGTGCTGCCGCCGGCTACTCACTTATGCTTAGCACGCCTCCGAAAACCTTGATATCCTCCGGCTGTGTCGAGCAGTTCCACCGGCTCATTCGAAACTGCCGTTGGCATTCTTCAATGCCCATTTGGGCTCCGCGTCCTATTGTCTCGAGCGTGGGACGGCTCAGCGAGCAGATATCCCTGAATCATGTCCACAACACACGTTTGTTAGCAAGATGCCGAAGCCCCACGGCGCCATGTAAAAGTGCGCTAGTGCCAGCAACGTAGAAATGCCTTGACCCTAATAGCATTCGGCCAAACAAATGGCATGATATGCTGGTTGATGTCCAGCGCTGAAGAGGTCCTTTGAGACTTGGCTAGATGACTACAACCTCTAACAAGCAAGCGTGCATGATTTTTATTAATATGTGACCTTCAGGTTGCTACGGCTAACCTGTTTGTGTGTTTTATAGTCGGGCTGAGGTGGTGTCTGCAGAATTCGTCGAAAGACGAAGCGGCTGGAAGTGCTGTCTCGTCCAAGGCCGAAGGCATTCCCAAGTACCTGAAAATAGAAAAAGGAAAGTAGGGCAAAAATATTTGTGTCGTTGCGGTTCCTGTGGTAAATAGAATTTCGTGGTTTTACATACAGACGTATGCATAAGTTTCGGACCTAACTGTTCGAATATATATATATATATATCTGTGAGTGTTTTCAAAAGTATGAGTAATAAGAACAAATTATTCTGTTTACACCGGATACGATACTGAGGACTAGCTTCAACGCCCTACCAAGTCCAGCTTTATAAAAAGCATAACCCGAAAAAGCAAACCGGACCTGACCGTGTTCACGAGCTTAGACGAGATTAGGTTTACCTAGGATATGAACCTATATCTGGTTGACCTACCAACCAAATCTAGATTCAGAGTTTCAGTGTCATAGTTCCACTTGATTGCCTTAGGTGGGTACCTGGAGCTATCAAGTTGGTGTTCATATAGGCCTTCCCCTGGTATCACAAAAATCAAAGATGGGTACATTCGATCCAGGGCTATGTTTATCTTAGCCAAGTGTCCTTGAAGGGACTTTCCTTTTTAAGTATACGTGAGTCACTAATGTACAATAGGCAACAAATAAAATCTATATTGGCCAATTGAAACTCTATACATGCGGGCAACTCAGCTACAGTCAAAGCACTATCCTTAACCTGTATAAGGATTTCAGAACGACTTGTTATGTTCGTATTTCTGCTAGTATTTCTCCTCATCTCGAATTTCACCGATAACATACATAAATTCCTCGAAATGCTGCAAAAGTACTTATGGAGGATCCTGCAAAAAGGTATTGCAGTATATAAGGCGGTCTTTTAGCAATTAAATAGTAATAATAATAATAATGGTAACAATAATACCAAAGCAGATTGATTTGCAATGACTTTTTCTCTCAAATGTTCTTCTCGATCGATCCGGCGACCCATACTAAACTATGAATACGTTTTTTAACTTTGGTGAGAAGCCTAGCTGTATGTTTTATATTTACTCAGCAAATGTTATAATACAACGAAAATTCTCAATAGTGATGTCTCCGCCGAAACATCGGCGCGTTCTTTTTCCGTACCCATAGAAACGTGCCAGCAGCAATAGCCATGAACAGTCTTGTCATGTGATTGACTGTCCCAGATGTACATTTACCTTACCCGGCACCATCTCATTTACCACAATAATTGTTGCCATATAACAGTCCTATTGAAGAAACAAAAATTTCATCGCTGCCACCCCGGTAGATGGTGACAAATATTTCGCTATAAAACAGGCTTACGATAACTGTAAAGCAGCCACGCTTGTTGCAGGCTCCGCCGCCCGAAAACCGGATAAAAATGCTTCAATGACAGAATACTCGTCGAACATCGACGATCCTCGAGGGCCTTTTGGGTGGTAACGACATGCTGTATGTTGTTCTTCAGATGGTACTTCATTTCTTAAAAAAATCACCAGCCAGGTGGCAGATCCCGGATTTGTGTGCGCTCGCTTGGATATTGTCTGCCTGCCCGGGATTGTTATGGGACATAACTTACCCTATTTCTCGACCATCTCGCCTTCGCTTGAAGTCATTGGCCGATTTATTGCTCACGCCGCTGACAAAACCGCCATCGACTCAAAATGTCAACGAGCCGCTGCGTCGTAATGGGGTATAAATGCAAGCCATAAATTTGTTCCTGGATGGCCTGGATTGGCCGCGTTTGAGCCTGGCTGGCGGCCCAGTTCAGGTCCAGACGGGACAACGACCAACGGAAAAGCCCTGGTCGGTCGCTCTAGGCGCACTCCAACCAGAGTTGTAGTCTTACTGGCGCGCAATGTCGCAGTTTCGGCTAATCTGGCCTTCATTCGCGTGGCTGCATATGACCGGTATCAGGCCCGGCTACATTTTGTATCGAATTTTTCGAATCGCCGTCTTCAGAATTCCTTATGCTGCCCCGAGCCAACAACGGTGGCACTAAAGGAGAAAGTCTAGCGCGAAAGTGGCTTACTTTCTCGGCGATCAGCGCACTTGAGCAATTGAACTTTATATTTCCGTTGGGGTTTCTTGCTCATTGACTGGGACCTGACGTCTCAATCTTTGGTGTAGTGGACGTTATGAAGTGTCCGTGCGTTACGCAAAAAACATTTCATTTAACGTTTAGGCTTTACAAACTGTATACCTTTCAATAACATGATGCAATGATTAGCCTTGTTTGTAACTGTCTTGTTCGAGGAGGTGAGTTCAATATTTTCGAGAATATCGTGCTTAAGTGGTGGAATGCCCGGTTGTTCTTTAAAATGTACTTATTAGATTTTTCCGCTTTTACAATAGGCAGAAACTATATAGGTCAGGCCGTAATCTTGCAAGAGAAGATTTTAGAGTCAGATCGTTGTTGGTACAATTGTCCAATTGTGCGGAATTCGAAGGAGAAAACGAATTAGCTTGTCTGTCCAACTGGAAATATCGAAAAGCCTGTCATGCTAATATTAGGTAATTTTACAAGTTAATTTTATTTGACGTTCATTTTGCGCAATTTGAACTGTTGTATCTTCTACCAGGAACGATATTTCGCCCATAACCAATATAGTGTACCTAGAACTGTAGCGGCCGCGTTAATATGGTCAAATGGCAGTGTCAAATTGTTTACTGTTGCGTGTATTAGACTAGTAGAAAAAGATTACTCTTCGTTTGAGGAGCTTATGCACGGACGGTGTGTGTGAAAAGAGCTTCAGAGCCCAAGCTTAGGCCTGATTAGATAAATGATCGCGGGAAGGAAAATATGAGCAACCAGAAGTTATTGTCCAGTATCCCTATCGCGTTAAGATACGACTTCTGCTTGCAGAAGCGGAAGTCTCGATTGAAACGCTAAAGCGCCCTAGAGTACCACAAGTCAACAGCAAGGATATGTCTTTATTTATATTGCAATGAATTATTAGTAAAAAACAAAGAAATATTTCTTCTGACTCAAAAAATAAAAGCTCGCCGTGGACTCCAGGCAACGCTCTAACTTCGCTATAGGAGACTCTTGCTTTTCTTGGGTTCGCGCTGTATCTCAACTTTTCCAATCAATGCTTTATAGTGTGGGTGGATCCAAAGTGGGTCTTCTGGTCTCAACAAAAGTGAAATACCTAAAAAAAACTCTCCTAGTCCAGCAATTTCTATTGCAAATCGTGTGCGTAGAGGAGTACTCTCCACAATAGTGTAGCGCACTAATAAATCTTTGGAACTGCGCGGGTTTGCAACTTACCACCAATTGGCACACGAGGTATGACTTAATCCTAGGACAATTGCCACCACAGTCCACCAGAAATGCTGAATGTCCGCGCCGAACTCCAACATCTTCCGGTCGCTCGGAAACGTTGCACGTCCTTGCAGGCTCCTTCAACTTAGTCGGTAGCGGGTCACGACAAAATTTCTATTCGTTCGATCCGCGGGCCCCAACTCTCGGCCGCACTTTGCCTTTCAGAGGTGCAGGGCTATCGCTTGGCGGGCTAGCGAAAAGTGCCGGCTACTCAGGAGATCAGCCGCTATCCTGAACAGTGGCGCCCCCTTCTGGCTCGTAGAGGTATCCGGCCAACCCATCAGCCGCGTCATACGGGGAGGACGGAGTTATAGTGCCCGAAAATTCTGCCCCACTTTAGAATGTGCGCTGAGTTCTTGGAGTTTGTCATTTTGTACACTGGCAACTAATGGCAGATCTGTACTAATTATAGAGAAAATGATATTTTTTCTGTTTTTAATTGATGCGGCGATGCTATAAATAGAATGCCCGTCGACCAATACTATACTCCAGGGTCTGAGACCCAGGTGAAGCACAACAATCTCTTTATTATTGATTTAGTTACTAATATCAGCACACCGTGTACTTACGCCTTGCCAGCGCAAGTAACAGTTACCATTCTTATGCGTATTTTATTTAAATTAACGCCTTTTGTTCTACGGCCCATGGTCCGCTCATGGAGAATGATGATGCTCGGAGCTTTCCGACTGACGAAGTGCCTCATAAAATATTTTAAAAATTACCTATTTTATTTTATGGTCAATTAAGAATGTTTTATTAAGTTGTAAGTATTGTTAAATAGGTCGTAAGCTATTAAAACATAAATGAGATAAAGGTTTGTAAGCAAAAATACAATTTGAAACGCAATTGGTCAAAAATCTAGTTGGGTCCAAAAGTTTAAAATTATTCTTAATATATTCCTGTAATTGAAACGAAGCAGTATTTCCTCCTTACTCAACATCATCATATAAATTTATATATTAATGAGTAATAAGAAAAAGGTCGCCAAAAGGCAATTTGTATTGTATGTTCTTCATATTTAAATTTTATTAATTATGCGTTTTCTTCCGGTGAAAAATTAATCTCAGTAAGTACAAAATATCACTTTCGCATTAAAACAACGGATACACATTACAGGATCATTTTAAATAACGTCCTATTTTAATGACCAGTGCGCCAAAGTCATTCTCTCTATTAGAATAAGATAAATCATTCGATTGGTTCGAATGTCATGTTCCCTAAAGGACGGCATGTATTCTATGATAGATCATATTGCATGAATTAATCGATGAATGCAAGCATTTTATGAGTGTAAGTACGTCTCCTATTCTACGGCAGTGTTGGTTCTTCTGTTTTGGCATAGCTGATAAGTTAGATACGCAATGAGCGGTCGATTGGGGGTGCCCTTGCCCCATAGAAACTGAAGGCATCTCCGCCTTCTGCGCTCCACCGATACCTGCAGGCATGGTTTTATCAGTATTGCACGCGTTTGAAAGCACCCGAACAGCTTTGGTTTCTATGACTCGATGATCGAGTTTGCGGCTCAGGTCGCTCATGTCTATGGAAACACAATTAACTGTCAAGTTTACGTAAGCGCGTAAGAACGGTTTTGCTAAGTCTACAGGAAAAAATAATGATTGTATTTTTTTGTCGTTAAAACATTGCACTTTCCACGACTAGATAATTCAGAAGGCGTATAGACGCTATGCGAGTATGCAGGTGACACGTCTTTTACACACACGTACACACGCGCGCATGTACACACACAGACCCTTACACATTTTTTGAACGAAACTTCAGGAGAAGAGTTGCTCGACGAGCGTTTGCGCCCTCTCGCGGTCGACGTCCCCGTAGACATTGGTGGCAAGAGCCGCGTCAATAGCTGCCTGTATTGCCGAGGGCGAATACACGCCCATGCCGAGAACGACATCGGTCACGTCGTTCAGAAAGTCCACGTAAGTATCGAACTCTTCATGAGAGACATTGTTCTCCGATTCCATCGGAGAGACGTCGTGTGTCGTGTCCGCGTTAGAAATTTCGTCCACAGCGAGCTGAGGTGACTGCGCCGAAGGCTCGGGCATATCGCTGACAGTGGCCGCTTTCGGAAGCCGAACAGAGGGTGATGCCGCTGAAAACCGCTCCTCGTCCGGAATTCGCAGCATTACGGACCTTTCATCGCTGGACGATTTCGACGGACCTGGTGGGTTCTCGGTGCTAAGTGTAGACACCGAACTCGAATGAGACCGCTGAGGCTTCTCGATCTTCGGAGAGGAGCTAAGTGTTGAGATGGTGCTCGCAGTGGACAACTTCGCCGTGAGCGTGGCGCGTCGGTGGTCACGGGACTTCGATGAGGTCGACGTCGAGGACGAAATCGATGAGCCTGATCTAGATTTCGACCCAGCGGAGCTCGATCCGGCGGATAGATGAGGACTGCCGTTGCCCTCTTCCGAATCAAGGTAGGATCCAGGATCTGACTCACCGCCCGCTTGGCCAGCTGCGCTCGAAGCTGACGAAGCGTTTTCGGACGCCGAGGACTGGCGGCTGCTCGAGTCCCGAGATTCGGCCGACGTCGAAGACGCTGTACTGGCGGTGTTTTTGGAATGTTCTTCATCGTGGGTTTCAGTCTGTTCGGGGGTGTTGGCCGGTACTGAGCTTTCTTCGCTGGAGATGCTTGCTTTCTGGTAGAACAATGGCATGTTACGGAGCTTTGATTCGACGGTGGGGACGTGCCGCAGTATTCGAGGATATGATGAAGTAAATGCCGAAGCGTGAAGCTCCATCACATCTACAACTGGTGGTTGGGAGGGCTCTCTGCAGGGTCAAGACGCGACACAACAATGAACGAAAATCCTTACCCTTAGTGTCGGTGACTTAGCTTATAAAGTAATCAGAGCGCAATCATGCTGAAGTAGCGGTCTACAAACATGCTAAATGTATTGAAAGGATTGGGTGGACTGTCACCGTTTCTTTATCTAACCATGCGGAAAGGGTGATAAGCTGGTAGAGTAACTAGACAGCAGTACATTTCTTTGTTGACAGTCAATAAAATCAGTAAATAAAATAGATTCAGAATAAAACCCTAGACCGCGAGCCAAATTTTTGTCATTCGTCGCTCGGAATGAAAGCGGATTTTTGCGGCTGACAAACCCGAATTAACGACTTATCTATACCTATCCGCTGCATGCGGGAGCTCCGTCATAGCAAAGTCACCCAAAGCGTACGTACACTTTGTGCGTTCTTCGTAGGTAAGGGAACCGCTTCCTCGGTGAAGACGGTATTCGCTTGTAGTTGACGATTATTAGAAAATGCTCGATCTTCTGTTCTATGGTGGCATCGGGCGGCAGGGTAAAATCCCGTATGTCCCAGCCGGCCGAAACGCCCGACGAACCTGTGGCCGTCGAGCCTGCCGACGTAAGTTGTTTGCGTAGCTCATTTTGTTCTATAGGGACGGTGTAAAAATGAATGAATCATACCGTTAACGCGTTACTGTAAACAGTGTATTCGTGTTCTATTACGGGTAGTTGACACAGTATCCATGACGTATAACAGTATTTTTGAACTGTGTGATCGATTTAGGCATGTGTCAAAGATTTCGGAAGTGGCTCTAAATGGGAAGGATCCATTAATGATACTAAGAACACTTGTAGAATTGCAACAAACGTTTCTTTAATTAATTGTCATTTTCTGTTATTATGAACGTTATTCTTTCTTATTAGCAAGTCATTTTTGTTTGGAAATGTGTGTTGCTTCAGGGCTTTCCTTCGGAGTCGAACGGCTGATTGGCGAGTTATACGAGCTTAGCTCCATCAACACGCCGCACAATACTCACTCCCGAGATAGCTTCCAAACATGCACTTCGGCGTCTTGTTGTCCACTCGCGCTAAAATAACGAACAGAGCGAAAAAAATATCACGAAAACAGATCAATTAAATGTATCATTTTATAGGCGGACCCCGATTTCACGAAATCAATATAATTCAATAATTTCCACAGCAGACCCATCTTTTGGAGCATTGCGGGAGCACAAATTGGGTAAAACTACAATCCTAATATACCTTAACACAGCTGAGTAACACTAGTACGCTTTTACTTTAAGCATGATATAACATAATTATTGTCTGTCATCCCTGGACTCCACGTAGACGACCTATATTAAGCACAGGACATGAGAAGTGCCAATAAGGTTCCCTTTGCTTTAGGCGTACTGTATCAGATGAGTGCTGCCCATAGATAGCCTGAAGGCAATGTTTAATTCCGCTTCTTCCTCACATGGTCACAACTATACACACGTTTATGTACACAAGCAGCCTAATGAACTATTTCAGCATGCCCGAATTACATGGCATCCTAGCGACAGTTCAACGCTTAATCCAACAAGCCATTCGTCCACTATACGGACAAATCATCCACCTACATCTAGAAAAATCACAGTCTGTTCCACTGATGAATTTAATTAGCGGCTAAACGCAGACGTATACCGCATGACGCACATGATCTAAATGATCACCTTTAATTCTCTCCACGCGCTCATACAGTCGATAGCAGCGTTGCAGAAACAGCCTCTCCTCCTCAGCGCCTGTAACGAATTTTAGCGAGTCCGTCACACACAAACACACACACACACACATACAGTCGCAAACATGCCCCAGCAACTTAGCCCATTTTCCCCTCCACCTTGTCCTAAGATAGCCCCTTAAGATAAGTAAAAATTAACAAACGAGATTCCACCGAGAGCGTCTAGCAAAAAAAGATGAACAATTTCCCATGTGAATTTAGCTTGCCGCCAGCCAGGTGATTCGGTTGAAGTGAACGATTCCGCTCGATGACGATCTTGTTCGATGGCCCCATTCACTGTGACATCCTCTGCTAACCGTACATTGCGTTACCAAACGGAAAAACCGTTTACGGCGGTCACTCACGTGCAAAGGGCGTCATGCCTCGATGTTTATTGCTCCGTCACCAGGGTGACGACACGGCACCGCTCCCGGCCACTTGCTGAGTTCCCGTGGCTCAGAGCCAATGGCCGTTCGCATCAGGCCATGACCGACCTACTTGACGCTTGCCGGCGTTTGAGTTTGTACTAGGTGAGCAATACTCCGGTGGCCTAATCATTTTGGGATCGGCGAGAAGGGGTAGTTGGAGAGGTTCTCCATTCCAACATATCTGAATGTCGACCTCTGTCCCCTTGCCCAATGGCTTGAGGAGAATGACTCAATAGTGGTTCGTTCTGCTGTACGCGGAACTAGATAGATATGGGATGCTCATGCCGTGCACTTTACAACGCAACCGATTATGACGTAGAGGACGCCACCGATGGCGGAAATGCTGCTGGCAGAAGTAATTCACTGCTATTAATTAGATTACGCTGGTAGGGTTTCTTTCTATAATTACATCGACGTGTGTCCGCGGACAATGTGTTAAGGCAAATAGCAAAGCGGAACATTACCTCGGAGGTAGAAATCACATTGTAAAGAGAGAAAGAGCCAGAGAGAGATACACACAAAAGGCGAAGGTTTGCAAGACTGATTACAGATGCAGAATGTAACGCCTGTAAATGATCGCTTCGTTCATGATGTTCACGACGAAGCAATGACTCAGAAGTGAGATTCCGTTCTATTCTGTGTCGACAAGGAGTCTTGGTTAGTTTCACCTGCGCTACTAACTCTCATTTGATAGCAATTATATTGGAGATAATTGGACGGAGAATGTTGCCTTGCGTTTTGTCTGTGTTCAGGCCGGTTTCAACTTGACAGTGAACAGCGCCAACACCTTCATCTTTATTCAATGAGGCTCAATCTAGAATCTAGCGTCGACACCGGTCAACACAACGAAAAATATTTGTCACGGCATTGTAAAACTTCTACTCATTAAAACTTTCGACCTTGACTTGAGCCACGGTTTGGCGCTAATTTACTATTCCTTCCAATTAAGACTTCCAAGTGGGTCACCAATTAGCCGTGTAATTTATTAGTTACCCGTCCCTGTCCATCCTCACGCGCAAAGCGCTCAGACCTCTTTAGTAATCCTTTTTTCGGCACGATTGCTTCAGTCAGCTGGCTGGCGCTACTCTTATGTTGTCAGTCCCCGCAAAATGTGGTCGATGAAGTTTTAATGTCGGCCCACGGCATCCTCTAACGTTGTCTGAAAAGACGCATAGCCTACCAGCGTGTGTGCAAGGATGTCCTCCTATCCTGAAAAACGTAATAAATCAACTGCCCGCGGCTTATGGAGACGGTTTAAACGTGTGGCTAGGTTGTGTATTGGTGTTTGATAATGCAGGCGATGACGTAGACGAAGCGCTGCGATACTGCAGATAGCTTAATCATCACTAAGACAATTTACATGTCTTCACCCTATATCGTAAACTGCCACTTCATCCTGTATCGTAAAATGCGATGCTGACCGCGTATTGAAGGCAAAATTACGCCATCGCTCGGCTTGTCAGTAAACGCATAAAATTCTAGTAGCAAAGAGCAAACAAGTCTGATAAATGCATCACACGTTAACGATATGCTTGCCTCAGTTTGTGAACTGTCTCTTAAGACCAAAGTTGACAGCAATCTTAAACCTCCCGTCCTTAAAACCGTAACGATTATACATATATTGAAGTTTTTTTCGCACGAAGTGCCTTTGTTTTTGCAACGTACTGTGTTTAAACGTGGCTAAACTTCGTAAAAAAGGTAAAGTCTATCTTTGATGGTTGGAAGTTTTAAGACAATTACATGAGCGATGTAATTGTCTTAAATTCCTTGTGCGCATTTTTGTTCTCAAAGAATTGTAGTGTTTACCAGAAAAGGCACCAAATGAAGACGCGTTGAAAATAGAAATTAGAAACCGGCAGTTCTCGCAACAACAGAACTGGGCTGCATCGGTTTTCGAAACATCAGTGCGTAATATGCTATGTTATGCGCTCGGGGCACTTAAGCATTATGGGTGCGCTCCAGTTAATATGCACTGAACCTTACTTCTCGCAGGCGCAATGAAAAAATCAGGAAGTTAAGTATTGGTTGCAGCAAACACCTTAAAACATGCAGTCGTAACACTTACGCGGATTTAAGAACAGAAAGTGTTTAATGTTAGCGTGAAATACCAGAGACCAATACGCTAATGTGAATGCCGCAGTGTATGAAAGCGCTATCGTGAACGTCAAATTTTGGCCAATACCAGCCCTAAAAGAGGCAGGTTTCCTGAGATGAGATTGCTCCAACTAGCTGTGTACGGAACTCCCGAAAAATATACGATTATTTACGTGCAAGAAGAAAAAAGACAAATCGTTTTTACATTAAAATGTACACATTGTTTATTTACTTGACATATATGACGCCCGATAATATAACGTAGTCCAAACCCGTTGCGGCGATTCGACTCATCCGTTAAGCTCGCCCTACAAAGTTGACCAAATATAGTCCACAAAATATACACAATACATGTTGTTGACGAATGCACACTCCCCTTATGATGCACTGGCAATAGCACCCAGGTAGTCATCCATTAGAGTGCCAATTGCGAAGATATCTGTCGCATCCACCCGTGTACCAACAATCTTTAACCTGGAACGGAAGGGTAGCAGTGATTAGGGTGCAATTTTCTTACTACAACTTTCTGGAGCTATGAGAGAAGGATTTACACATCGCCTTTAACGTGAAAAGCAATGCAAAACCCAGTTGAGCATATTTAACCGCACCATGATATTACTATTGATGCTACCGTTTGTGAATTCCGACGCATGCTCGCTTAACCTCACAGGCTAACTTATCTACTTCTACAATTAAGTCATGCTTTTTTATGGACCACTTTTCGATGCCATAAACGAACCTAATCTCATCGTCCTGAGCGATCTCCTCGTCTTCGGCATTCTTGTAGCACGGCGGAGTCGCATTGGGATCGAACTGCATATCCGGTGGGATGGAATGCCGTGAAATGAAACAGGAAAGAGGGCCTAAAAAAGCAGCAAACATGGACGAGGCGATTCAAGTGATATTGCATAGTGAATTTCCGTTCTTTCGTATTTTTTGGCCTATTCCATCATCGTGTCGTACAAGAAAAAACCTCGAGAACTCTTAAACCTTTCAAAATAATAACGCTGTTATCCCTAAAGTATCTTTACCTTTTATTTTAAATCTAACTTTATTTTGAAAGTTAGATTGAAGTTAGATTTTGAAGTTAGATTGAAGTTGGATTTGAAAGATGTTTTTTAGTTAAAGATCTAAAAAGATAGTGGCATTTACGTATTGCTCGTATATGCACTCCGATTTCTTTTAGTTCTGGATTTTATAAACTTGCGTTCTTAGGCTCACCCTGCCTTTGGAAACACTAAACGAATAAATTGTGTTTCCTTAAAGGCTGGAATTAATCGCTGTGCTTAAAGTAAGAAAATATAATTCACAGAAGATAATACACCCAATAATCGAGAGCTTGACCTGATAGAAAAAAACGACCAAACACTACCGAGTCATCACACGACTAATTCAATGTTTACAACCAACTTACCAATCTCTGTAAAAATTCCGACCTTATTCACCTGTGTGACCACTGCATCAAGAACTTCACCCTTGAAAGGCCGAAATACAATGGCCTTATATTTAACCGGATAAACAACGAATCCTCGATTAGGCTGAATTAGACCATCTCCAATGGAGTCGATGGCAGTGACCGCAATAACAAATCCGTACCTGAAGGTGAGAGAAACCATAAGGATTCAATTACACGAGTCAGAAATCAATGGAATTCTCGTAACAATTTTCAGTACATGCTTTCGAGATGGATAAAAGCTGTTTTTTGCTCGCAGAATACCCAGAATTTCACAAATCGAAAGAGAGGCTAGCAAAGAGGCCTCAACAACAGTGCTTGTCATTTCCCGCTCATGTTTAACAGAACGACGACCCGCACCTGTTAATTAACCCGCATAATGCTTATAATTCTCAATTATCAATTATTTTTTAGAGAAGATAATTATACCTGAGCGATTAGTTTAAGGCTACTTCGAGCAGGGAATTATTTAAGAGATACTTGATCTGACGCAACGTGAGCGAAACTTTAAAATTGAGAAATTGAAGCACACTTACTTGCCGGTGCACGTGCCCTCAACTTCCGTGAACAGTTTTTGCTTGACAGTCTCCATTAGTTGTGGTCCGAAATATCTCGGATGCAATAAAATTTCATGTTCTAGCGAGATGTGGTAGAACATTTTGTTATAAGCACCGCTGCAACGGATAAATTGTACAATCATTCGTAGTCATTGTTAGTGTCAAATTCGAAGAAAAGTTGCAAGTAAAAAAAGCTTTATGTTAAAAATAAATATTTACGATTCAAGCATAACAGTAAAATCTTAGATAAGAAATTCTTTAATAACGCACTGTTTAAAAAAGCCGACGAAGAAGAACGCGGTTTGCTTAAAACCATCAAATCGTAATTGATAAGGAAACTAAAAAAGAGGGATTCGAGCATCTTATAAAGGAAAATCAAAAGGAAAAACAAAATTCCTCGACCTAACTACAATGAATAACGATCCTCCAAAGACAAACATTGCCAAATTAAAATTGCGTAAAACCTAAAGAATTACAAACACGGACGACTTTTAGGGCTCGTCGTTCGGCAGTTTCCGAAATTTTCATTTGACTGCATGTCTAGGTCATACGCAAAATTGACATGAAACGCCAGTGCACACTCAGTCAGGAAAACGAGTCTATTTATTCCGAACAAATTATAGGATCAGACCAGCGGGCCATTGAAAGCTGAACCATCAAGTAGATTATATTTGAAACGTTACGCCAATGAGGATTCAGAGGGAATGCCAGTGATGTACCTCAAAAGATGCACGTCGCGAGCTGCCGTCGGCGACGAATGTTTTAGAACGGTAGTAGCGTTGCGAGTTTTCGACTGTACAGGTTCAGGCCAACATCTGCAGGAGAATATGCAGACCTGGTTCATTTAAAAACACCTGAACAGGCACGTGTACTCAAATCTGACAGAATGTACCTGGTTTTAGTAACGTATTTTTACTCAGTGCTTTAACGAAGAAACGCACTCGAACTAACTGAATCTCATTGACGTTTCAACTCATCGGTATCAATTCGAAGTCACAAAACTGCAAACCATCTGAAGAGCTTTTTTTTGTACCACTCATCTACGCTGTCGAAACCACGTAGCGCCAAATGGAATCAGTCCTGTTTTTCAATAACTAATAATAAACGTTTGACACAACGAGATACGTACCGCGGCCGAGTGGATGATAATGGAATAAGAAGCCCAAACGGTAAAAATTCTGCATAGACGTTCGATTTCTTTTTGAGTTTGTGTTCTTTCAGCCGGTGTTTAATTCGAACTGGCGAGTAGATGCAGCTGCGCTAATGTTGTGGTGCCGCGGCAGCATATGAGTGTCGGCTGCTCATCTCCGGCAAGAAGGAATAAAATATTTTAAGGGCTAACATCAGCTAACATTTAACGTCCATGGTATCGCTTGTTGCAGTACTTCGTATGACGGACCTCATAAATGTAAATGTGCAATGACAGGTATCGAACTCATGCATCTACGTGTCTCCTCCTGTTTCCATTGAGCTTGAAGGCAAGGGAAAGTGGGCCATATTTTGCCTTCATTTAGACAAGCTTGGCCCAGTTTGAAACGCTCCTATTACGACTCTGCAGACAATAACAGAAATGGCAAAGCTCAACTTAAATTTCCATTGACTGTCCAGCGGGGAAATTCAAAGGATGAGCGTACAACAGCACAACAGCGTTAGCACGAAGGCTGATTTATTTAGGGGGTGAAGAGAGACATTTTCGAAAATAAGTGTATATATAGTCAGGTGTTTCGTCGAACACAGATTTGGCGCCTTCAATGAGTAACAAAGGAAGACAGCGCAAATATATAAATGACAACGTATATAAGTGGTATATGGAATAGATATGTATGAAATACATATTATAACAAATTATATCATGATGACTTCATATTCCCATTATTAAAACGTCTAGTTTATGCCATGTTGGATATTGCCAGATGTATTTTAGAAGTTCATGCACCGGTCAACCTGCTCATATTTTATAATGCAAAAATTCGTAGCCATCTGCTAGCACTTTTTCAGAATGAAAAAAAATTATACAACAGTGTAATACATCAAAGGCTTGCTATGTTCCGGGCGGGACAGTATCTTTAACAGTTTAAGTCAACCTCATTTCAAATTCTTTTACTGAGCTTATTATAGTTGTATCATGTAACTATAATAATTAAGTTATAGGGTAGTATTATGTGTAGTAAACTTTAGTCATATATAACATCAACGCCATACGATGGTATACAGACCAGGAGGCAACTCAGCGAATCAAATGAAAGATCTATGTTCAATTTTATATACTGACTAAAGGCCATTTTTAAAAGTAGCTATACGAAGTCAACTGACAGCGGAATCCTGACATAATGCAGCGCCGAGTGCTCAATATCGTAGATATGTCTTTTTAAAGCTAAATCTATTTTGTTGTTTATGTGAAAACTGAAATTTTTCTTGCTAGTTGGAGAAAAAATATTGATGATCTAATAAAAAACGAAAAAGACGAAGTGACTGTCAAATGATCGGTAAGCGAACTCGTTTACAAAAACATTTTGTTTTTATCTTTGGTGGCTGTTCATTGCTGAAGGTGGAGTGTTCCGCCAAGTATCCCACTTCTAGGAAACTTCGTTGGATTTTTCATCGTCGAACCGCGTTTATAACAGTTCATACAGTAGTGCAAATATTAGGACAGCATCGGTGCAGTAGCCAAATGTAGTAGACCAAAAAGCGATTACAGACTTGCATCATAGAGTTGCGCAAAACGAAAATCTTTCAAAGCGTGGGTTTTTTATGCTTGTGGAGAGGTAAACAACATTGACATTCGCATTGTAAACAGGCTATTTCGCAGCGCATTCCGACTAGTTACTTTTTTAGTGTGAAAAGCAAAAATTTTATTCACAATCTCTGCAATCGTTGGTGAAGTCAATAGCCCCCATAGCTGTGTTTTCCCGTAAGCAGTACCGAAGCCTCAAAGGTCGCGTTGCGTTCTATTGAGTATTATATAAGGTATTTCACAAAAAGTATTTCAACTCAACGTACTGATTGCGATAAGATTAGTTAGCATAAGTGAAATTTCGATAAATCCAGCACCGAAATATAACATATCGCGGTCGATAAAGCTTACATAGCGCAAGAGTTTATCAAAGTCACCTAAAAAAAAGTACAGGTTTCTCGGTTGCACTTTGCTTAGCAGTCCTGAGTTCGTCGAACACTCACCAGTTTGAGATCTGAGCAACGCACACCTGCTTTTGGGTTTACAAAATGGCCTACATGAACATGTATTACGATTGGAACGTAACTAAAGATTTACTAAAGATTTACAAAGGCCAAACGAACAGCGACAGAAATTACATACGTTTTCAATTGGCACAACGGTTTAGTTTCTTAGCCCTTTACCATGATAAAGGAGGTTGACGAAAAGCTACAACAGATTATAATCAGGCGTTAGTAAGTATCCATGTCATCATCAAGCGAAAATTTATCAAAAATATACGGTAATGACGCACAGTTTTCTCGCTTATGTTTTTTGGCCATCGTGAATATTTGTTTTGTATAAATAATAATAATATGAATAATAATAAAAATAATATATCGCAAAGAACAACACAAAAGAATACGTTCATTGGTTAGGTTCGTTTATTCACAGCACCTCCCCGGACTTATTTTCGCCTGCGTGATGCTCTCATTATTAATTGTATGATTATTATTTAAATCTACATTTTAAAACACATGACTCGTTCACTCGCTGGCTTTCTTGCCTTCGCTCTCGTCCTTCCGAGTGTCCACGCTGACGCTGTCGCGACGAAACGATTCCCTTCTCCGCAGGTCATAGTTCGGCTAGGCTAGCCTAGGAGTATGTCAATCTATGGTCGTTGTTGTACTCCTAGGGCGGCGCGCTAGGCAAGAGAACTATAAGACGGGCATGGACAATCCAAACGAAGCGGCATGTTGATAATAAACTGTTGTTTCTATTCATTGGTAATGTTCGCCGAACAAGTTATCTGCCCTATACCGTCTTTCCTGCGTGGTCGATCTTTTCTTAGCTCTATCGTTTGTCTGTTGTTGATTTGCTGCTGCAGTTGTTATTTTCTTACCTTCTTTTGTAAAACTCTAGTTCAACACATTTACGCTCATGCCCTAGATGAACTTTCCATCGACGAGTTTGAACCAGTGACCACATTCGCAGCGCTTCGGGTCTCCCTTGTGCAGCCACATATAGACGATCGCGGCCGAGTCCTCGTCGCAAATACAGCCGATCATCCGCTTGTCCGTCATAGATGGGACGAGGTTGGGCTGGTCTTTGGTGCCTGGGCCTCGTTTAAGTGCTTCCATTTGGAAGGGATCTTTATTTCCGGAAGCAAGCGCGATTAGCTCGCGCTTCTCGATACCGGTGGAATGGTCCATGACATCGGGGATCTCTCGTTTGATGGCGTATGTGCGGACGCAGTTAGCAGCAGGCGTGATACGGGTGCCGCGGACGGCCAGGCCGCGTGCGGCATGCTGAAGAACGCTAGCCATATAGTACGCTTGCTAACTAATAGACTGCACGAATTCACCTGACGTTCACTCCTTCACCAGGGCCAACTTGCGGGTCACACTGGTACGACATCCAATGCAAAGTCCTTGCCGATGAACTCTCGGGAGACAAACACCGCACTCTCCACGTTCTGCCGATTAAGTCGAATATGTGTCTTCCGTAGTGCATTTTGCTGGAAAGCAAGCAGCGTAGAAAAAGGAGTTAAAACTTGAACGAATTCACAAGCATTCAAAAGCACCAGGTATTTCTGTAATAATCAAGTCCTAATTGCTGACGTATAGTGAGTACAATGGATGCAAATGAGCCAATACTGATATATATAATAACAATGAATAATAAAGTTTATAAGTTTGAAGCGCTTTCCGTCTGTTCGGAGGTCCGTGCAACTTTAGCGGAAAGCCATATTTATATTTTGAATAGATTAACTTTGGCGCGAAATTTTCTAACATTATTATCGAAGCCTCCCAAACACTCAAACCTTTTGCCCTGCGTGTGTCATATGCAATTGTGCCTTGTCCCCTTCGAGTGTTTGTGCGCAGCGTGTTGAGGACAAACCAACGGTTGGGCTCTAAAACCAAAAGAGCATTCATATATGCGCTAGCTTATTTGATCTAGTAGGTAGGCGTGTAACTTGTAAGGGTGGGCGAAGTTTCCTTCGTGCTGTGAGATCCAAGCTGGTGAAGTCTATGTGGGGGAAGGGTGGGGCCTTTAAACTGGCTTAACTTATAACCACATACCGTTCGTCGGTAAACAGAATAAACTCCGTTTGAATGGCTATTACCAGGACTGGTCGACGCCGTGGGCTGTCATCGAAAAAATATGATTCGAACAGCAAAGACAATGGGCTCGGAGTGAGCGGAGCAGATAGGTCGCGACGGAGCGCCAACATTGGTGTGTGTTCTATCTAGCGACTTAGAATAAATTTTTATTGGATTTGATTGAATTTAGGATTATTAGCCCGTAAGGATTAAGGTCAGAAAAAGCAAGCGACGTACAGCGTGATTGTTTTTCAACTTTAAGTGTACCATACGGTTTTTGCGTCTATTTCAAACATTTCAGATAAGTAAAAAATGAGGGGTGGTTCTATTAACTGGTCTATTAATGTACTAGTACGGTTGTATACGTCACTGTAGCATAAGCAGCAGAGTACATAAAGCTGTGTATACGTTTGTTTCTATAGTAGTATGTCGTAAATGGACCTTATACATGTACACTATTGCATTAACGATAACCATCATTTAAAAAGTTATATATATATATATATATATAT